>CAJHQP010004051.1:0-59561 GCA_905132765.1 Moricandia arvensis
GTAGTGTGCATATTAGGTTATTTGGTGTGCGTATACACGTAATATCAATTTGGTGCCGTTGCCGGGGACCAACTTTTTACCTTTATTTTTTGGTTATATATTTAGTCTAAGACCTCTGAATTTCTCTATCCTTTTTGTTGCATCTAATGTTCCAGGTGCATGACCAGTAGGCGTACTCGGAGAAACACACAAGGAGAGTTAGTTACGCTTACAAATCAGGAGCTCGCATGGTTAGAAAGAACCAATAGACAACAAACAAGGCCGACCAACGCCACAATGGGCGACTCTGACAATCAAGATGATCGCGCTTCTATAATGCAACAAATGCAACAGCAGATGCTCCAAATGCAGAAAACCTTCCAAGCGCAGCATCAGACTGCTCAACAAGCCGCGGAGCAAGCTGCTCCAATTGAACAGAGAAACTTACCGCTCTGCCATTGCTCAGCCGCTTTGTACCAAGCAAGACTATGAGATCAAACTTACCATGATCAACCTGGTACAGAGAAAAATGTTCCATGGGTTACCAGCTGAGATACCAGTGGAGCACCTTTAAGCTTTCGAAGAAATTTGCGCCATGACTCGCTCCAATGGAGTATTGACTGATTTTGTCAAGTGCAAGTTGTTCCCGTTCTCTCTAGATGACAAAGCTTCACGATGGCTGAAGTCACTTCCTGCTGGTTCTTTCACTACATGGGAACAAGTCATAGAAGCCTTCTTGAGCCACTTCTACACGAAGGAAAACATAACTACTCTCAGGAAAAGATCTCCTTTTTTCAAGCAACATGCTAATGAACTATTTAATGAAGCATGAGAGCGGTTCAATGACACCCTCAGGGAGTGTCCTCATCACAGATTTGATAATGGTCACATTCTCGGAATCTTCTATGATGGTGTGGACTGGGAGTTCTGCAATGCTCTAAACTCCGGGAGCAAGAGAGATTTCATGACTCAAACTACTGATGGAGCATTCGAGCTGATAGAGAACATGGCTGCTAGCTCAGTGAACAAGAACCCAGAGACTGATCGCTCCAATGTCAGTAGCATTGATACCCAATGGAAGGATGAGGTAACTGCTAAGGTCGACTTGCTCCTCAAAAATAACCAAGGGCAAGTCTTCATCATGGAGGAAGCTATGGGTGAGCAGATTCAGAACACTCAAGAGGTTGCTCCCGAGGCCTGAAAGAAAGAGAACGATTCAGAACATCTGAGTACTCTCCATGTTTAAGAGAAGGGTCAAGGTTGATACATGATGCTTTTAAGCCTTCATTAGTTGTTGTTCTCAGCTTTTTCAGATTGAACAAGAATTCAACTATTTTTTCATATTGTTCAAACCTCACTTGAATAGATGTTATCGCTTGATCCACGATTTTGATGAAAAGGTTGATTCTGAATTTCTCTTCCTCACTAAACATCTCATTTTGATCCATTTGGTCTACCTCTTCAACAAAGTGCATTTTTTAATGAACCGCTTTCTTTTTACATGAAATATCGGCTTAACATCCATAGAATCTCCAATTATTTTAGCTTTAGCTTTTACTTCTTTGAAACCAGTCTCTCTGTATTTTTGGAGATATGACACTAACCCCTTTAGATGAACAAGAGCATCATCTATATCAATATCAGCTGATTGCATTGCTTACTCCATGCATTGACTACAAACAAAAGATTATACCAAATATTCTTGCTAAGTAAGAAATTATATCCTTCAATTCCATGTGTTTCACTTGTAGCGAGAACTTCAGCATCGCTGCGAGCTCTAGGATCATCACAATTTTCTGCCAAAAAGTCTAAAGCATCTCTTATTTTTGGAGCATGAAATTGAATTGCTCGCTTTCAATGTGACTTTCCCAACAAATCTCTGATAATTGTTTAAGTGTGAGATACCATCTCTTTAAATAACTCCACATCTGGTTGTAGATGCTGAGAAAAAAATAGTAGAGACGTTGGATAATCCGAAGATTAAAATCTCTTTGGAAGATGGTTTTGCCACATCTGAAAGTGCCAAATTAAGATTGTGACAGCCACATGGCGTATAAAAGCTCTTGGGTTGATGTCAATCAGTCTTCTCTTTGTGATTTTCTTTCATATTGGATCAATTTTCATAGTCTTGTCTTCTCACATTATCGATATTCAAATTGAGACCCGCCAAAGTTTCGCAAAGAAACTCAAGAAGTCCTTCTCCAAATTTATCATAAACTTACAAAAGGGTCACAAAGAATTATTTAACTTTGGTAGAAGCGATGGAGACATCCACACATCTGATAACAAGACTCATTTGTTCTTTGTGACTCTTGTCAGGAGTACAATCAAGAATAACCAAAATATACTTTGCTTCTTGAATTTTCTATATGATCATAAGCTTGACTTCAGATCCTAACGTAGAAATCAACTCATTTTGGATTTTGTGGCTCAAATAGTAATAGTGAGTTTCACCTTAATGGGATCGTCGGATATGCTCCTGCATAACTGGATCAAACTCCTCAAACGTTTCAACAGAACTCAAAAAGTTTCCATTGTTCTTTTGACCAATCTTCACTTTTTCCTGTGAAAAACCAAATTCTGTTTTGCAAGTTTTTTACCAATGCAAATAGTCTCAACAAAACTTCCCTCCAATGATTTTTTTCTTTGTGAACATCTTCTTGAAGACACTTATCAATGGTTTCATTCTTTCGCAATCTCAATGCTAATTCCATCCATTGACTCACGCATATAATGTGACAATGGCTGGTTTCATGTTGAGCAAGTTTGATCCTCATATTCCTCCAATCGTTAAACCCTATGCTTGACAGCTGATTTGCATCTTGTTCTTGACCAAACAACTTACAACAAAAGCAATACACTTTGTCTAATACTTTTGAAATAAACCAACCAATTTCTGTCTTGTTTATCTCCATTTTTCATCTATCTTTTGTATTATCTATGAGAAAAATGTCTACCAAAAGTATTTTTTGGAGAAACAAATCTTCGTATAGTTTTTTCATTGGAACTTTTTCAACCATAAAATCTTTTAAATTCTTGTCAATGTTTTGCCAATTTTGAGGATCAGTAACATTTAAAACCTTATATTCCTCCCTGACATTAAAACCATCCACATCATCAGACTACTTTCCAGTTCCCTCTTTGTCATCCACATTCATATTTTCCTCTGCTTTATCATTCTTTAAACTAGAACAATCCTCATCATCAACTCTATCAAACTCATTAATTTCTGAATGTTTTGATTTTCCAACATATCTGAGCATAGAACCTGCAATAGATCTTACAAACTCTTCATTTTTTTTTTCTTCTTTCATTTTTGGATCCTATTTTAAATTTTGTTTTCCTTGTCGAAATTTTTAAAATTATCATGTTATATGTATTTCTTTTAGCAACACAGATTTTTAAGTTACTAACATAATTTATCAATAATATATATTAATTAAGAAATACATACCTATGAACATAAACAAAGAAGACGGAGAGTAGAATAAGAATGATTGTGAGAGAAGAAAAAATAAGAAAAAAAAGAAGAAACATTGCCACAAAAAAATTACGTTTTTATTCTTGTAATTAACTGAGGGTCTCAGTTTCTATATAAACTATCTTCTACCGAATTTTTTTTTTCCATTTCTTTCAGCAACTCCTGTTTTGTGAATCAGAAAGCTTTAAAAACATTAATCATAACTGCATAATTTTTAAAAAGAAATTGGGAGATCTATTGAAGTGGATGCCCTAAGCCTATGTTTCAGTTCACTTGGCTCACGGACGCCCACGCCCTTGTGTATGC
Organism: Moricandia arvensis; assembly: GCA_905132765.1. Classification (NCBI taxonomy): domain Eukaryota; kingdom Viridiplantae; phylum Streptophyta; class Magnoliopsida; order Brassicales; family Brassicaceae; genus Moricandia; species Moricandia arvensis. The sequence goes on from CAJHQP010004051.1 coordinate 3,767, forward strand.
TATTAATTAGCAGCATCCATCAACAACAATTTTGTGATTAAAGGTTCTGTGTAGGTTTGATTTAGAGTTAATTAACTCAATATCTGTTATAACAATTTCTAAAACATTACTCTGTTTCATATGAGGGTATCATAATTCATCAGTACGTACGTTGTTTATGTCTATTTAGGGGGAAACCGGTTTAATATTGTTGTAGAAAACCAAGAATCAATAACCGGTTTAAGCGTTTAGAATTTGATGGCACCACCGTCTAGCGTTGACGACACCAAAACTGCAAAACAAAAAGCGAAGAAGATCCAAAAGAAGATGCTCCCAGGAAAACCCTAGATCGACCCCAGCAAAATCACAAAATCGGAGACTTGGATTCAATCGATGAGCGTGAGAGAAGTTGATTGAAGGCCAAAAATTTGAGATTTAAGGAACTCGAAGATCTAAAATGGAGAGAGACAAGGAAAGGATGCCTTATCAATCTTCATCTTCATCTTCTGCTGCTTCTTCCCTCGCGGCGAAGGCAATCAGAGCATCTTCAGCGCACAGAGACTCTTCTCTTTCCTCTGCTTACTCTTCTCCTCCTGTTCCCACTCCACCAAAGGTTTCCTCTTTGTTTGCTTTCTGGATTGCCCATTTGCTAGTTTGACCAGTTCGATTGTTTTTGCTTGAATTGAAATGTCGGATCTTTTCTATTTGAACAGGAGGTGGTGGAGAAGTCGCACGAGTACACGTCTATGAAGAGTTTAAACGAACCTAAACGAAGCTTTTGGGGTAGTCTTGCTAGTAAAGCTAAGGCTCTTTTAGATGAGGATCATGATCCTCAACAAAGTCCCACCACCAGAATTGATCACAACATGCCTTCAGGAACTAAGGTGTGGTTTGAGATTCATAAGCCCTTTATAATTCTCTTATTAATTGAACATGTTGCAGGAAGCTGGTCATACTCATACCAGTAGGAAAACAGAGAATCCTTCCTTACAGAGAAGCTTAGATGCCATCACTTCATCCTTAAATTACATTGGTACTGCAGTTGAGGTTAGTTTCTGGTTCTGTAAGAGACATACGCCAATTATGTTTTGCTTTGTTTCTCATACTAGATGTGGACAAGGGTTCAGTGTCCTAAATGAGAGCGTGTTGTTGGGCGCTGAGATTGTTATGTGTCGTCTGTGAATTTCTTTAGGAGGGTATTACTGCTGTGGAGACACGTACTGCAGGGATCATTCAAGAAACACGTAAAAAGATTAAGAAAAAGCCAAGTCTTTCACGGAACCAGCAGAACCCTGAGATACAAGCAGATTTGGAGATTCAACTCAAGGCTTCTCGCGACGTAAGGTGCCTGCTCTGTATCATTTATTGGTTGCCAGCTGCGGAGATACCTTCTATCTGCTGTTAATATAATATCTTTCATTTACTGATTATTGAGTTTAGAAATCAGAAAGAGTTATTGATTTATGTCAACAGGTTGCAATGGCCATGGCTGCCAAGGCAAAGCTTCTTCTTCGGGAGCTGAAGATGGTAAAATCTGATCTGGCCTTTGCAAAGCAGCGATGCGCTCAGCTTGAAGAAGAAAACAAGGTTCTGAGGGAGGATCATCATGGCGAAAACAGCCAAACGGATAATGATGATCTTGTATGAATATCTTTTACTCTTTTACAAAGGTGAACAATCTTTTTAGCATTCTGATATTTGGTTGTGTCTTTTGTCTCTCATCTATAGGTGCGACTTCAACTTGAGACATTATTGGCTGAGAAGGCTCGGTTAGCTCATGAGAACTCGATATACACACGCGAAAACCTCTATCTGAGAGGAGTGGTCGAATACCACCAGCTCACGATGCAGGATGTGGTCTACTTTGATGAGAAGACTGAAGAAGTAACTGAGGTCTATCCTATTAATGTTACTTCAATGTCTTCTTCATCAGATATATCTCACATTTCCCCAAACCCACAAGTCTTGGAGTTCAAGTGAGACACAACAACGCTCAGTTTATTCTGTTCTTGTACTGTGAATCAGACAACAAGACAGAAGACAATTCGTTGTCTGTAATCGCTCTGTATCTGTAGAAATATATGTACTTTGTGTTCTCTTCTCTTTGGGGGTGGGGCGATCTTAAGCAAATTAGCTACGAATGTTATTTATAATTAATACTCTTAATTATTATATTAAATAAAAAGGAATGTCCTAATATTCCCCTGAAAGATTACCATAAAGTCTAAAATTAATTAATAACCTGTATTTATAAGTGAATTATTATAGGATCTTGATGAAATTACAAAACCAAACAAAATACTTATAAAGTTACATTACAAAGGTTGCATCGGCTATACGATTGTGTTTTTGTTGTTGTTGTTGTTTCTTTTTGAATTGTATTTATGTGATTTAGAAAAGTTAGACCATCTTTTTTCTTTGTAACATAGATTGGTCTGAAATGGTTTAACCAGTGGAATCAGCGAGCCGCTTAGGTGCATCGACAATGACTTCATTGGTCGAAGCCACCAGCTTCCCGCCCACAAAGATGGCTAGGCCGAGCCTCATGAGGGCTTTCTCCATCTCACGTAGAGGTGTCAAATGGTCCGTCCAGAGCCCAAATGGGCTTAACCAATTGGACCATTTTAGCTTTTGGGTAGTAGTGGGCGGTCCATATTGGACAATGGTCCAAACAAGTGTCCATAACCAATAGAGACCATGTCCATTTGGGCATGCCCATGGACACCCAATAGTTTTTAGAATTATTTTAATTATTGAAAAACTACATGTTTTCTTTAAAATAAGGAAATCATGTTTTCCCGCCAAAACACGTTTTTCCATCAAAAACCAAGAAATCGTGTTTTCCCGCCAAAACCGAGAAATTGTGTTTTCCCGCCAAAACCGAAAATAATGTTTTCTCACCAAAATCGAGAAATAATATTTTTTCGCCAAAACCAAAAAATCACTATTTCCTGCCAAAACGAAAAATTATGTTTTCCCGCAAAAACCAGAAGTCACTTTTTCTCGTCAAAATTGAAAAATCAAGTTTTCTCCTCAAAACCGAGAAATCGCGTTTTTCCGCCAAAACCGAGAAATCGCGTTTTCCGCCAAAACCGAGAAATCGCGTTTTCCCGCCAAAACCGAGAAATCGCGTTTTCCCGCCAAAACCGAGAAATCGCGTTTTCCCGCCAAAACCGAGAAATCGCGTTTTCCCGCCAAAACCAAGAAATCGCGTTTTCCCGCCAAAACCGAGAAATTGTGTTTTCCCGCCAAAACCGAGAAATAATATTTTTTCGCCAAAACCGAGAAATTCCGTTTTCCCGCCAAAATCGAAAAATTCTGTTTTCCCGCCAAAGCCGAGAAATCACATTTTCTTGCCAAAAACGAGAAATCATATTTTTCAGTCAAAACAAAAAAAAAATCGCCTTTTTCCGTCAAAACCGAGAAAATAAGTTTTCCCGGCAAAACCGTGAAAAGAAGTTTTTCTGCCAAAATTGAAAAATTAAGTTTTTCCGCCAAAATTGAGAAATCACGTTTTCCGCAAAAACAGAGAAAATAAGCTTTCCCTCCAAAACCGAGAAAATAAGTTTTTCCGCCAAACCCGAAAATTCACGTTTTCCCACCAAAACTGAAAAATTAAGTTTTCCCGCCAAAACGAAAAAAAAAATCACGTTTTTCCGTCAAAACAAAAAAAAATCATGTTTTCCCGTCAAAACCGAGAAATTAAGTTTTTCCGCAAAAAACAAAAAAATCATGTTTTTCCGTCAAAACCGAAAAATTATGTTTTCCATCCAAAATAGAAATTATATTTTTCCCGCTAAAACTGAGAAATTAAGTTTTCTCACCAAAAACAAGAGATTAAGTTTTCCCGCCAAAACCAAAAAATTAAGCTTTCCCGCCAAGATTGAAAAATGTTATTTTTCATCATTCTCGTAAAATTTTAATTTTTCGTTGAAAATGTGTTTTTTCACTAAATTTGTAAAACTATATTTTTTGTCAAAATCATAAATGTATATTTGTAGGAGGTCCATGGACACCCATTGTCCATTTGGTCGTCACCCAATTGGACCATGGACCAATTGGTCTTTTGTCCAGTTGGACCATTTATTAATTGGGCACGTCCATAGTCCACCCAAAATGATTTGGACTGGGCAAACCCATGGACAGCAGCCCGCCCATTTGACACCTCTAATCTCACGACAATCAGGGTCTTGACCGATCTCACGAACGGTTGGGTGTACCCTCGAGCTCGAGGTCTTGTAAGAGGACTTGGACAGCATAGGAGATGTAACATGAGCTTTTGCGGAATATAACCAATCCTTTCTCTGAAGACATTCTCACAACTTTTTCCATAGTTTCTTGAAGGAAGTCTCAATCAAACTAAGGCTTGTTACTTGGAGAAGAAGAAACAAATTAAACCCTCCTTTGTTTCTCTCTAGAAGATTGTAAGATATTTAAAACTGAAAGCCCATACACTACAGTATTATGCTGAGTGTTGACTGAGACTTAAGTCCTTCAGTCATACGTTATTTATAAAAAAATAAAGGAAGAATAAAATAATGTGGATACCAAAAAAAAGAGATCATAGAAGATTGTCCAAAATTTTTTCCTAAGTTCATCAAAGTTACTTTATTGTGAACCGTGACAAAGATTTTTTTTTCTTTTTTGCTTTAATTTGCTACTAGTGTAATCATCCCATGCCTCATCTCTTCAAATTCGGGTGACCGGCGCGTGGTGGCTCTTTTAGCGCCACTGCCGGTCAAGTTTGCTTAGTTTCCTTATCCTTTTGTAGAACTGTTAGTTAGGGTTGTGTTTGGCTGCGAATATGGGTCTGCTTAGGGTGATGGCTCGGAAAGCTTTTGTCACTGTGAAATCTCGTCGAGAAGCAGCAGTGAGGTAGGTAGAGACAGTCCGTGTGGTTGGTTTGTGCGGGGGTCTCTGCAAATTTCGAGATTAAGATCCTTTGCGGCTTGACCCAAGTTGGAGATTCACTTGAATCAGGTAGAGTAATGGTCTTTACGGTGGCGTATGGCGTGTGGGTTGAGTTTGGCGCCAGTGAAGCCATTCAGTCTCTGTCGGTTCTGAAGCTCTCTTGTTTGTGGCTTTTCTTATGGATTTCAGCTTCCTTTGTGTGTAGTTTAGTTTATGGTGTTGTTGGTTTGGTCGTTTGTTGTATTTGGCTTGTTTAGAATGGTTAGGTTTGGATCCAGACTAAGTGTATGTGGTGGGTCATATTCCTTTTGGGTGGTTGTCACTATGCGTGGAGTTTGACTCTTGATTTAGCAGATTTTATTCTAGACCGTATGAGTGCTGTGATTGCTTGCCTTGTGGTTCTTCTTCCAAGAGAGGAGAGGTTCAGTTGGCAAGGCTTCATCTTTGTGAGGGTTTTGGTTAGACTTTTATCTAGGGTTAAGTGGATATATATGAGTGTGTCGCATAGGTATCCGAAGGTTGTGTGGATCGAGTGGCGGTTCCTCTTGTCGGGTTATGAAGTCTGAGGTTATTAGTTTTCGAACGTTATCGTTTGGCGGGCGTAGGTAGTAACGGTAAGTCGTGGTTCAGTTGTAAGAAGTAGAGGTTATCGTGTGGCGGGCTTTGGGCAACAACGATATTTTCCCGATCATTGGTTTTTGCTTATTTCTAAAGTCTGCTAGATTATTTGGTTAATGCTCCTTTGTAGTGTTTAGTTGTGGTTTTAGTTTTTATCACTTGCTTCATTAAGTCACCCTCCCCCCCCCCCCCCCGATGTGGGTTTTAGCTGCCGTCTTCATGTGGGCTGTTGATTCTGGAGCTTTCTTGTTATGCCACCAACTTTTGTATCAAAACTTGTTTTTCACTTTGAATGAATTTCACCAGATGGAAAAAAAATCACCCCATGCTACGCAGAGACCAGTTTTTGCATTTAAATTATTTTGGACCATCATATTTTGGGTCTTTTTTTGAACTTCATATTTTGGGTCTTCAGAAGCTCATTACAAGATTGAACAATGAACAGTAATTTGTGTCAAAGATTTATATGCATTTTCTTTCCCGTCAATTTTTTTTTGTTTATCAAGAAAGAGACAGTAAAAAAATGTAAAACTTCTACAAGAATCGTATAATATTTTTTGGAAAAGAGGACATTTAAATGTAACTTTTCTTGAAATAAGTAGTAAACTTTATTATAAAATGTGAAAACAATGGTCACAAACCACAACTAGAAATATGTACACTCAACGTACTAATATTTCAGTGGTGTATTTACGATATATATAGATACTATATCTAGGTGATTACTCGTGCGCATGTACAAAGTAAAATTTATATACTTATAATTGTTGAGTATTATATTTGATCGTTCAAGCATTATAGTTCGTCAATATAAAGTTAATGAGTAATGTTATGTTTGTTGATATTTTGTTTTTTAAATCTATTTAATTTACTTTGATTTTCAATAAGATCATTCGGAAGTTATAATTCACCTTCTCACTTCGATATGAAGAATTATATCTTTGAAATGATTTGATCAAATAGCATTTGAGATCTGCACTTGCGTAAAATAAACATTAATCATGTAACATTAACTATGTATATAAATTATTTATACATATTATTATTTATTTTGTGTTCATTTTTGTCTTATGCAACAATAAATATATTGAATAACTGAGAAGCGAGTAACTATTACATATATAATAAAATTAGAGTAATCATATAAATAGAAAAACAATTCTCTTTTTATTTACAATAATTATTTTTGATAAAAAATAAAAATAATCATTAATTTATTTATATGGTATGTCTTATGCAATAATAAATATATTGAATAACTGAGAAGCGAGTAACTATTACATATATAATAAAATTAGAGTAAAATCATATAAATAGAAAAACAATTCTCTTTTTATTTACAATAATTTTGGCTAAATAATAAAAATAATCATTTATTTATTTATATTATATATAATTAAAATTAAATGATATTGACATAGATATATAATATGTTTTAATATGAATACTTATGAATTGAGGATTCGTACTCATATGATTTTATTAATATTTTTATATTTACTGTAACAAAAATATTATTTTTATTCATATAAATATTTATTAATTGAGGCTTTCTATTCAATACAAATTTTGAAATTAACATGTTTATATATTTTATATATTTTAATTTAAATGATATTCGTATATATATAGATACATCTGAATATATATTAATGAGACTTCATATTTATATGTTTTAATGATTATTTGTATTTTGTTATAATAAAAATGTTAAACCATTGATAAAAAAATCAATATCGATATTTGACCGTCTTAGTAGTTTATAATCGTTAAAAGAAATTCAAACTATAGCATATAAGAAAAAATCTAAATTTTTTATTATATGCTTAATGTGATTGTTTAATTTCTTTTAAGAATACAAAATTAAACAAAATGATACATGATACAAAAATAGTTATCAAATCTTTATTATTCAAAATCATTAATTGGCATATATTTGTTAATCATAATAGGTAATTCTGTAACTTTTTCTAAGGAAAGAGTGGAAAATATTCTTTATACACTAATAATTAATTTGATAATTAGTTTGATAAAAAGTATAATATATGTTTAGATGGACCAACCTATTTTTTTAAGAATTCTAAGAATCATATTAGTGATAATACGTAACTACCAAAACATGTTGTAATGATTCATGATTAATATGTAAGAGATAATAGCTGTTATTGAACATTTCACTCCAAAAATTCACGGATTACGAGGAATAAAACTATATGCTAAAACATTGATTTACAAACGTGATAATCTAATGTATGTCCAATCAGCAAAAATATTTAATTACTTAAGTTATGTAAAAGCTTTAGGATTTAAATTATATTATATGGTATCGTTAGTTAATACAAAGAATTTTAAATTAATGCGGTCCAATGTCTAGTGATAAACGAATATTTAAAAAGAAAGTGTGAGAAGCCTTCTGATGCTGACACACCAGCATAATAACAATCTTGTAAATATATTACATTTTAAAGGTTATTTATTAAAAATGCTTCTCTTTTAATATATTGGGGATATGCAACTTTCTTATAAAGACAGAAAAATAATTGTAAGCTTTGACAAAACTGTAGTATGCATCATAAAAGGAAAAATAATTACGATGGAGTAAAAAAGGAAAAGCTTAGTTGATTGAAATATATATATAAGGCAAGGATCTTTATTTCTCAATCAATTTAATTATCATCTTTCTCAGTTAAATAATATTTTTACAGCTAGATAGAATATGGCTGAAACAAGCAATGCAGGATTGGGTTTAGCTCCACCTGACCGATGGGTCTTGAAGAAAATGTTAACGGACAGTGATCTTGTTTCTGGTGGTCAGTTAATTCTACCAAAAGGAGTTTTTGAAGCTCATATAATGCCGAAGATGGACAGTGTTACGGTCCAGAATTTGAGATCAACAAACGGTACCGAAGTAAAGATTCATATTGTGGAGGAAGGTCATGATGCTGACGATTACACAGTAACATTAATCAAGAAAACGAATTACTTGTTTAAGACAGGATGAAGCAATATGGCTAAAGCAAAAGGTTACAAAACTGGCGATGAAATTGGACTCATGTGGGATAAAAGCTCTGGAAGATTCTTACTTCATCATATTAAGTAGTATTTTTTTTCCAATTCAAATATCTTTTATAATTTTTATTTAAAGGTTTTAATTTATTAAATTATATTTATTTGCATGTAGGTTTTAAGTTAGTCTTGTAATAAATAAAATTGAGGTTTTTTAAGGTTTAGACTATCATTCATCAGAAAGCTTTCTATATGTCTTAAAAGATATGTTCATGCTAATTATGCAACGTAAGTAAAAATCAAAGATATACCAACACAATCCGTAAATGGGAGCCCTAATTTGGGACATGCTTGATGCATTCTAGTTATGCTAATGTTCAAAATATATGACTAGTTGTTTTGATTATCTTGAGTGCTTAGAAACTCGTGGGGGCAGTGGATCATTACGATTCCTTTTATATCATTGCCTTGCAAGTTGCAACGCAAGTATATAATATGTCCTTCGGACTGTTGCTTTGTTATCTGATCCACGATTTCTGATCGATGAGGCTTTCATGTATGTTGATTAGCGTTTCTGATGAACAGTGGTGAAGGCTAAAAGACATATAGTTCCATGTTCAGAGTGAAAGACCAGACTCTTGATCCTCGTCAAGAGATGAAGTGTAGGTAAAGTAGAATGTCCAGATCAAACCAAACCCTCCAAACCAACTGAACCTAGCCATTTCTCCTTTTTGTTGCTTCCACAACTACAAACTCTCTTCAACTTGAGATTTTGTTTCTTTCGTGTGTTTGTGTTCTATAGCAACAACAACAACACAACCTTTGTTTTCTTCGCTTGTGTTGGTTGCCTCTTTTTAATCGAAGTTAGCGATTAAATCAGTGGTCGAAAAAAGTCTCTACGAACCAATACAAGCCAGCTGAACTTTGATATGATTTTTATAACTAGAGGCGTAGCTCCTCAAGCGCGGGATCTTAGACGTAGCTGTTGCTCTATATAAATATGCGGAGGTGATGCTTTTTGTTGTGGTCTCTGATTTGTCAAGATTTGTATTTTAATAAAATTGAGGTGGGGTTAACTATTTGTTTGGTGTTGTGTATGATTATTGTTGTTGTAGCATAGTAGTATATTTTGTGGGATTTATATGATATTTTATTTTAAAATAATTTTAGTTATCTCTTACTTTTTAATTATTTGTGTTTGTTTGATAATTCATAATTGGCTGTAACTTGTGTTTAAAAACAAACATTTGAAAAAGAAAAAAAAACTGAAGTTTTTGTTTTTTTGTTTTTTTTTAATTTTAGTATTTTTTTGGGTTTATAGTGATTTAAACCCCCAACTATTTTTAAATCGGATGGAAAACCTCCAACTAATTTTTTTTATTTTTAAACCCTCAACTATTAAACCGTTAATGCCGTTAACCCTCCGTTAAAAAATCGTTTTTTTCTGATGGATGCGTTAAATTGAAACGCGGCGTTTCATATAAACATATAAACGGACACGAAATGTTTACAATCAACAAATATTTTAGTGATTTAAATCTCCAACTATTTTTATATCGGACGGAAAACCTCCAACTAAAATTTGATGTTTTTAAACCCTCAACTATTAAAATTTTAATGTCTTTAACCCTCTGTAAACAAAGTCATCTTTTCTGAACAAGACCCTTTAATTGGAACGCAACGACAATTACGATTCATCCCCAAATAAAAAAATAGGGTTTTCTTTCTTTTCAAGAACCATCGAAAGTGAAATAGGTCAAAAACCTATGTTGTTTCCAATATTAATTATTTCTCTCCTATTCATTTATTTATCAAAAGGTGAATTTTGAAATGTTAAGTAACCTAGGTTATCCACCTCTTTAAACTCGAAATTTTACCTAGAATTTATCAAAAAGTGAACATGAGAGAAAGAATAAGGATTAAAAACAACAGAGTTTTTTTTTTATTTATATCACCTTCGATGGTTTTTAAAAGGAAGAAGAACCTTGTTTTTATTTAGGGATGAATCGTGATTGTTACTTCCATTGATAAAGAGAGTATTAAGGATCTCGTATTGTTTATGTGATTGAATAAACACTGCATTTCAGTTTAACGGATCCCCATTCAGAAAAGATGACTTTGTTTACGTAGGGTTAAATGCATTAAATGCTTAATAGTTGAAGGTTTAAAAACATAAAGTTTTAGTTGGAGGTTTTCCATCTAAATTTAAAATAGTTGAGGGTTTAAATCACTAAAATATTTGTTGATTGTAAGCATCTTGTGTCGTTTATGTGATTATACGAAACATTGCGTTTCAAGTTAACGGGTCACCGTTTATAAAAGATGACTTTGTTAACGGAGAGTTAATGACACTAACAGTTTGATAGTTGAAGGTTTAAAAACATAAAATTTTAGTTGAAGATTTTCCATCCAATTTAAAAATAGTTGAGGGTTTAAATCACTAATAACTCTATTTTTTCCGCCGTTATCAGAACTGCAACTTTAAATATTTGACAACTCTTTGAAACTTCAACGGCAACTGAGTTACACAATCACCATCTCTACATATTCAGAAAAAAAAGAGATTCAGAACTCCTTAGAAACATAGCAACAAAGCCATGATGATGATGGTTATGATCATACCTTGGTTTCTTCTTCCACCTTATAATCATCAAGCGTCACTTCAGTCAGATAAAACGCAGGATGCAAGCTCTGGATCCACCGGAAAAAAAAAAACAAAGAACCCAACTTTCAATCAGATCAGATCAATCAATATAAAACTAAATCAAAAGATTTCATCAAAATCTGCAAAAAGCTAAAGACTTTACATCGAGTTTCTTTTGAACAGTCCTTGGCCGTTTCTTTGGCCGGCGCAGTGATCGGTCACACACAACCGCCATGAAATCCTCCTCGATTTCCTTCTTCGACAGCTTCACCGAGAACTTTGGCAGTACCATCATCGTCTCCTTCGCCGTACCATCATAATGTTGTATTAACGGAAACCCATCTACGAAAATGCATCCATGGAAACCAATTCACAACAATGTATCCACACGATCGTTGGAGACAAAAGAAGCTATTTGAATTAAAAGAGCTGTTGGGAACTTGTCACATCAATCTCATTTATTTAGATTACTTTTTGTACAATTCCTCTATATATACTTAGATGTAGACTACAAAAAAGATTAAGGGAATAAGATTCTCTTTTTTTAGTCTCTCTCTTACAAACACCTTTCTACACACTCTCTCTCTCTTTACTTTCTGGATTCACAGCTCCCTCTCTCTCTTGTTCTTGGGCTGTTCATCCTGGTTACTTATTTGCTTACACATGATATATCGTAAAAAGAATGAATCTAACTGTAACGCACCGACTGCTTGCTTTCCATGTCCGGTAACTCAGCTCATGGGCTCCATTCTATACGATAGATGATGCATTAATTTTTAAGAAACTCAAGAATCTTGTTTAGTTATCATGCAATCACTACATGACAATTTCTCGTGATTAGCCTCACTTCCGTGATATCGCAAATCACTTTTCGATAAGTCAAATATCCTTCCACTACTTCAGCTAAAAAACACTTATCTGCGGAGTTTTAAATAGATGTTTGACCGAAAAGATAAATGTACTTTGGTGATAAAAGTTAAAAAGTGCACTTACCTTCTCGATCACGCATTCATCTTTTTAATTCAGATAGCTTTTCTTTTCAATTCATATAGCTTTTCCAATATTTATTTAAAGGTTTTAATTTACTAAATTATATTTATTTGCATGTGGGTTTTATGTTAGTCTTATAACGGGTCGACAAGCTATTTTCCCACGAATACTATCATATAACACCAAATATCTCCCGAAATATAACGTGATGCTATTTCTCCTCGAGAATAAAATCGGAATCCTATTTCCCCATCAGTCTTGGTTTTCTCATGGTTTTTGAAAAACAAATTTGAAATATCAAATCTCGTTAAACAAAACTAAACAAAAACAAAGTAATATCCTACCAAAAATAAAAATAACTAAAAAAAGATGAGTTCTAAAAAAAGAATATACTCCTCACTCCACGTGTCATATTTAATATATTTCCCTCAAAACACAATTGGGGGGGGGTGTATTGAATCTGAAATTTGAAGTGATTTGATTTTTAATTTGTTTTTAGATAATTGTAGGTGAATTAGAGAATTTAGGGTGATTTTTGTTAAAACACCCTAAAATCTTATCTAAGACTATGAGATTTGGATTTTTATTTTTATAACTAACAAATTACTCTCAAACATTTTAAAAATAATTAAAACATTTTAAAATCTCTAACTTAAATTTTGCTCAATAAAAATGGATTTCAGAGTGTTTTATAAAATGACAAGTTCAATAACATTATATTTTAAAATGTTTTTTAAACTTAACATTTCAATATCAGTAGATTTGTCATTTTAATTACAAATCACCTTAAATTCATAGTTGAATACACCCCTAATATTTTTCTCTCTTCTCCATTGTTGTAGATTATAAATATATATAAAAATTATAATAGCCAAGAAAAGAGGTGAGAAACACTCTGTTGTAGTTAACTAAATCTCACATTAAGCCCTCAAAAATTTCTAAACGTGTTCTATTTCGAAAAGAAGCAAATTGTACATGATCTATCGTAAGAAGAATGAATTTAACTGTACCGCACCGACTGCATGCCTTCCATGTCTGCTCACTTGGTTCATGGACTACATTTAATATGGATGATGCATTATTTTTTTTTTGGAAACTCGAGATCTTATTTAGTTACCATGCAATCACTAAATGACAGTTTTTTATGCTTAGCCTAATTTGCGCGATATAACGAATCACTTCCCGATAAGTCACATATCCTTCCACTACTTCAGTTAAAAACACTTAACTATGGAGTTTTAAATAGAAATTTGACGAAAAGATAAATTCACTTTGGAGATATAAGTGACAAAGTGCAATTACCTTCTCGGTCACACATTCATTTTTTTAATTTAAATATATAGTCTCATTTTAAATATAAATTAATAATTAATGTTTATAAATTTTTATGTAAATATAAACAAAATAATTCATTGTTTGTTTTTATTCACAATGAAGTATATTTTAAATTTTTCTAAACATGGTAAAATATTTGATGTTATTTTGTCATTATACACCCAAAATTATCTATACAATAATATACATATTTTAATTCCAAATGATCGAATAAAATAATATAAAATTTGCATGTGTAAAATTAATTATTCATCAAATTTTATTAACATAAAATATATAAATTTTAAAAGGAAAATTTTCTATAACTCTAGAAATGAATAAACTATCAAAATTCCAACTTTAATGTATGGAGTTATAAAACATGCAAAAACGTTTTCTCCAATTTGCAACTTAAAATTTTTACACACAATGGTACAAATTTAGTTTAAAATTTAACAGAGATTTTAAGAACCATGAGTATTTTTAACTCTACTTTACTTTCTATTTTGAATTATATTTTAGAGTACTTTTTTTCATTTTTACTTTATTTTGAATTTTATTTATTTTAAATTCTCTACGCATAATAAGTTTTCCAGTCACTGGTCACCAAATTTGTCAATTGATTATTTTTCCTGAAATTGTTTTTGCTAATGTTTACAGTAATCATTAATGTATTACGATATCCAATGATTGGGAGTCACATACTCTGCCAACTCGCTTGGTTCCTCCTCTTTATTTTATACTATGGGAAGTTATTTCGTCAAAGTTTATTTCTAAATTTACGGCATTTGTTCGTCTTTGGTTCGAATCAGATCCTTCCTATGATTATTTTGCGATTGGTATAATTAAAAACCTAGGAAAAATAAAAATTAGCAAAAGTTAAAACTGTGCAGCATCAGAAGAGAAAATATTCACGTGCATCTCTAATTAGCTGACACAAAATCAAGTAGGAATTACAAAACCATATAATACGTTGCGCATTCGTGGCTCTGATCAGCAAAGTTGGTAAAAGAATAAAGATATTAATTATTGTATACATCAAATGAGGAGTCACACTAAGATATATGTACTGTCAACTTAAAGTACATGTTTAAAGTAGTTTTCCTGCTCTAGAGATTGATCCAAGGTGATGCATAGTTCCTAGAAACAGAGGAACAATGTCTAATATTAATTAATGAACTCATAGCAACAATTTAAACAAAAACTCCAAATATAGAGTGTGGAATTAAAAGAGTATCTCAAATATTCTTGAGAAAATTATTTAAAGACTAATAAAAGAAGTGCAGATTATCAACTCCTGTTCTGTATGCTTGTTCATGTTGTTGTGTTCTAATCAATATAAACATTGAAATACAAATGCAGAGAAACAATCCTGATCTTTATCAAAGTGAAATTTATGGGAAGTCTTATCACTTATTGATTATGAGGTATCATTTATATTCACAAGCATGACTTAAGAAGCGAGTTCAGGGAATAGCTGAGTTATATTCAACCACAATCTCTATGCTTGAAGCCTCAAACAATCTGTAGTATATCAGGAAGTTGTGGTTACAAGAAAAAAAAAAAGTAAATCCAGACATGCATCTATGAGACCATCGACTGAGTTGTCAATGGGGGTGAAATATGACAACGCTCAACCAAACCTAACATAACTCATCTGCCTTTTCAACTTTTCATTTTAACTGATCTCCTAACCTTCTCACACATCAGATTTCAACGATGTCGTTCACACATCACATATGAAACTGCAGTTAAACATCGAAAAAGCCACTTTATATTCTTAAAAAAATTACAACTTTACTAAGATAGCCTTTGTAAGTATATTACACGTCTTAGCATCAAATTTCAACGATATCCTGAGAACATTACCAAAAAGCTTGTCTGCCTCCTTCGAGCTTTCTGAAACCACAAAGCTTCTAATGAATTTTAGTTTTTTTTTTTAAATTCTCCCTTTTTAGATCACACAACACATTAGATCATATATTTCATTTATTATATAGATTATCATGATTCATGAGTCTCTTTGATGATGATATCCGAAAATCCACTTTCATCACTGTGAAGCTTCTTCATCTCTTATTTAGCTCTCTATCCTTCGACGTTAACCGGCTAGACCCTCCTCAGCTGTGCTTTCTTTCCCCACCACTTCTCCTTCTCCTCCTCCTCCTCCTGTTTCAGAGAAATCAAACTTGAGATCAATGAAACCAAGCTTTGATCTTCATGTAAAGTAACTCTCTTAAATCGACAAAACCGTTCTGGTGAAGTTCATCGCTGACGAATCACTTTCCGTTGCTGTTAGAATGAAGCTCAAAGGATGAAGCCTTAACACGAACTGAGAGGATGATTTTCAAGGGTAAAAGGCTTACCTTTTTATATTGTAGAGGGAAAAGTCACATTGAATGCCAAATCATGCTTGACGGCAGTCTATGGAGTTAAGACGTTTGTTTAAAGCGATGAATCAAACCCTCGAAACAACGATAGAACTGTAGACAAAACAACGCAATAGAAGCTACAGACAGATATTCTACTTGACGATTCATCTCACACGTCATCACGAAACTCCATTATTGGTGTACATAGTCAGAGATTGATGAAGAAGATGAACCCTAATTTTGGTCATTGGAAACTACTTCGCATAGAAGATATAACTCTTTCTTACGTGCTGGATATGGACCCCGACAAAGCCTAAAAAAAGGAATAGCCCAATTAGTATTTAGGTGAAGCCCAACCCATTTAGAATGTGAAAACGAAACAAATCTACAGCAAAGGAAAAGGACACGTGTCTGGTTGCTATACTCTTATTTGATGACATGGCTCTCTAAGAAAAGAGACAATCTCTTCTTTATATATAGATTTTAAATTATTGTTAATCAGTTAATTCATTCCGATAATCGATTTTTCACCTTTTTTAAAGTAAACCGTAAGCAAACAAAAGTAAAATCCTAGAGCGTTGTTGAAAAGAAGAGTAAAAAGTCGCAGCTGGACTTCTTTTTTCTTTATGAATTATGAAGAGGTTCGGGCCGAAACCCTAATCCATCCAGGCTCGAAACCACATCATATAATATTAGTTTCATCCCAGCTGTCACTTAAACTAGGGACCTCTGATGGAATGGTCAGGGTCCTTTTCAGTTGAGCTAATGACCTCTGGTATCGTTGCTGGACGTTACGAACCTTAACAAATGAGGCAATGTGGAAAAACACCAATCTGCCATTTACATTAAAAAAAAAAGAAAATGGGAAGAAACGTCTTTTTACACTTTACGGGATAGTTTATTTTCAATCTTTTCGAGTTGTGATATATAGAAAAGTAACCTATGTCACCAAAGTGCTCTTGCTTTTCGTCACCTATCAGTTTAGAACTTCGGGGTTAAGTGTGCTTATGTTGGAGTAGTGAAAGGATAGGTGACCTATCGTGAAGTAATTTGCGATACCGTGTGAGTGAGGCCAAAGCACGGGGAAATGTCACGTGGTGATTGCAGGGTCAGTAAACAAGACCTTCAAGTCTTTGGAAAATTTATGCACTGACCGTTGGAACGGGATGGGGCCCACGGGATGAGAGCGTGGGCATGGATGGCCCATTAGTCGTGGGCGGCCAAAGCGTTAACAGTGGTATCAAAGCCAGGTTAGCCATCTCGGTTCTGACCCAAGAGGCGTGATATAGCCAATTTATTACCAGTTTTAGGCCTTGTTATAGGCTCTATTTAGGGTCTATTATGTATGTCTAGGCTATGTTTTGGA
The DNA here is from genome assembly GCA_905132765.1 of Moricandia arvensis. Classification (NCBI taxonomy): domain Eukaryota; kingdom Viridiplantae; phylum Streptophyta; class Magnoliopsida; order Brassicales; family Brassicaceae; genus Moricandia; species Moricandia arvensis. The sequence continues at coordinate 20,967 of CAJHQP010004051.1, forward strand.
GTATTTACAGATCCATGAACATTATGGAGATATATCGAGATACTTGGATTTTTTCGAGTATTTAGAGAAGAAGAATCCGTAGATGATCATTTAAGGAGTCGAAGTACAAGAATGTCGTCGATCGACGACACAACCTTGGCGTCGACCAATGTTAAAAGACCAAGGTCGATCGATGTTGCACACTTGCCATTGATCGACATCCAAATCGCAGATAACCGATTCAAAGTCCAAGTTAGAGACAAATGAAAAAAATGCCCTGGACGAGTTTTGACCTAAGTTTTAAGGTTTTTATATTTATGCCTTATATAACCAGGGTGCATGTGTGCATGAAGTGCAAAGTTTTGTGCACAAGGAGTTTTAGTTTTCTATTATAGTTATAGGGAGATGATTCATAACTCCTTAGAGATATTTCTATTGGAACCTTAATATTTTATCTATGCATTATATTCAGACTATTATCCTTTCTTTAATTATGCATGAGTAGTTATCAACTAGATTTATAGTTGAATGATAACAATCATGGATTAGCCCAAAAGTAGGATTGCTAGGTTAAGTTAATATCCATCAATTGAGTTGTGCTTCACGCTTGCATTCTAGAGTAGCTAACTAGGATCTCGAAAGTAGGATATGGACGACTACGAGAGTAGGTTATATGCCAAAATAGACTCCATTGAACTAGGCTGTTAGGTGCATGCGAGAGCTGGTCTAATAAGTCTGGTGGACTTATCAAAAGTCGTTCACACTTCCTTATGATTTCACCGTCAATCGACATCTGGCCTTAGCCGTCGATCGATGGTCTTTCCTTTTGCTCGCATACGAGAATTGGAGTTAAAAGGTTCAGAATAGTTAATATTTGAGTTCTAGAATATTTACATTAATGTGCCTCCTATTCCATATAATCCATTAACCTTGAAATCCTAGACCTAGTATATTTAAATTTACATCTAGTTAGTTTATTTGCATATATCCATATTTGCATTATCAGCATATTTCCACATTACATCCCTACTTCTTGATGAGGAATATTTTCTTAATTAATTGTTCACCACTAATATATATATTCACCTAGCTTAGTCTTTAGAAATAAAAAATCTATTGTATGTCATTGCTCTCTGTGGATTCGATCCATAAGTACTACACCTGATTTCTCTTGGCAAGAGTATTATTTGTATGTTAAGATTAGGGTTAATTTGATAGTTAATTGTTTAGAATATTTATACCCTGCTAGAACAATAAAACACACCATGTCAAATTTGGCGCCGTTGTTGGGGAGCATTAATCGCCATTAGATTTAATTTCTAAGATTTAGTCTAGGTTTTTTACTACTTTTCAAGTTACTAATTTTTCATTTCCTTTGTTTTTAAGGTGCATGCAAAGACACACCATGAGCAATAAAGGACAAGAACTGCTATTCTCTGACCCCGACAAACTCGAACGTATGATCCGCAAAGAAAGACGACAAGCATCGATCAACATCACCTATACTGCGTCGACCGATACTTCTTTACGGACAGCATCGACCGACATCAGAGCTCGAGCATCGACCGACACTAATCACATAGCAACGATCCACAGCAACTTACCCACATCGATCGATAGAAGTAGACGAGTTCAGATGGTTGCCACATTAATATTGGTTCGTGATGAGAATGGAAACCTACATGACCTCGATGTTCATCTGCGTAATACAGTATGTCAAAAGATCACGGAGAAAATAGAGGCTGGAAAGAAGCACAATTTCAATGCATTGATTGGTGATTATTTTTGGCAGGAAGTTAAGAGGGAAAAGCTCGAAGAAGGAGATTTTCATGTGGAAAGTTCTATGTCATTTGGCAGTTCGCACTGGTGTCGATCGACACCAAGCAACGAGCATCGATCGACAAAAATTCCAGCAGTATCAGTAGCTTCATGTGAATTGACTAGCGTTGATCGACACCGACACGAGAAAATTGACCGACAGAGAGATAAAGGTATCGATTGACAATGCGACCTGAGCATTGATTGACAAACGAGAAAGCCGGTTCGACTGCCAAGCATCACTGCGAATTTGATTGTGCATCCAACCATAAAAGTTTCAGAACATAATACTGACACGTCTGAAGCTATGGTCTTGATAGAGAAGATGAGAGACACCCCAAGAGGAAGCAAAAGATCCTCAAACATCAACGCATAGAAGCCAATGAAAAATAGATGGATAGCTTCGCCAAAAGAGATTTCAAAATTCTTTTAGATACTCCTTTTGATGTAGCTTATTATACTCACAGGTTGTGGATATTTTTCAGGGAAACAAGGGAGACAAACGATGATATAGAGATGACCTTCAATCATCTGAGAGAGAGTATAAAACAGAGGACTTATCTGAAGAAGAAAAATGATCTTGGGAAATTCGTGGTTCCATGCTTCATCAAGGGTAACGAATACCCCAATGCCCTGTGTGATACTGGATCATCAGTGAATATTATGCCAAAAACTATGGCAGAGGAGCTGAACCTAAAAGTGGAACCCTCCAATGATTCTTTCACATTTGTAAACTGCTCAAAAGTGAACTCATGAGGGATGGTAAAAGATGTTCTAGTACAGATTAACAACACCCTTGTCCCTGTAGATTTCTACGTGAGGGACATCAGATAGATTGAAACTCTTCACTACTACTTGGGAGAGCATTCATGGCTACCATGGGAGCTATCAGCGATATAAAATTAAACAGGTTGTGTCTATCTCTAATTGATCAAAATATTTTCTATGAACCTGTCAAGAATAAGAGCAAGGCTACTTTGATTGAATTGTGTAATGATGCAGAACTTGTGGCCACATGCTTATGTGATTATAAGTTCAATGAAGAGTTGGAAGATGGAGCATCGATCGATACCCAGCCCATACAATCGATCGACGAGTTTGCAGTTCAGCAATCGGTCGACACCAAGCCTTCGTTATCTATCACAACCTTACTCCAGAACTGATCAGCACTGCAACACAAATGGTGGTTACAACCCAGCCTACCTCGAGTACGACAAAAATTACAGAGAGGAAGAGTTGATTGAATATCACAGCTTAACATCATAAGACTCTGGCTGGGTGATGAATGAGACAATGGATAATCGAGCATCGATCAACGGCAACTCCTGGCTATCAAACGACATCAGACACGAACTAGAACACAAACTTGGAGCAGAAGACACATATATTGGTCGTCTTAGACCAGATGAGTTCGAAATTTTCAGAGACCCAGAGGGACGTGCACGGGCTCTTTATGGCAGAATTTTACATATATCTAAGGAGGATGTAGCAGATGCCTTTATTATGGCTAATGGATCGGGTAATTTATTTGAACAATAGCAGCAACAATCGGTCGACGCGCATCTTACAGCGTCGATCGACATTGAGGAGCAGAATAATGAGACGATCCGTAATGTTCCATACACTTCCAAGCATCCTAGATCGATCGACAGCATCCATCAAGCATCGATCGACATCACCTTTCCGGAGGTACACAAACTTCGTCCTTCCAATGCCTATAATTCAGAAAGTCCACAATCGATCGATTGGAACAAACCACTATCAATTGACTGGCGTTTCGAGCAAGGTACGAGAGATTTTGATGCTAAGGGCAACAAAATTTTCCATTGGGAAAAGAAAGATGAGTATGGAATCAACAAAGATGAGAATGGTAATGCACGAGCTACAGACGAAAGAGTAGTAAATCTGCAAACTGAAGACATCAGAGCAGTTCTAGAAAGAGCTAATATGTTTGAGCAGAGCTAATATGTTTACCAGAACATGCAACAAAGATCTCTATGTCTATGACGAATCAAAGGACATAGAGCAGAGCAGAGATTGATGATATTGTGCATGAAATCTACAAAGCTCAAGAGATTTCTACTATCCTATAGACACCTGCTTCACCGGTTTGTCTACACTCATGGATGAGATGAAGAAAGATTTGGATATTGTTCAGAGACAGCATGTAATTGTGGCAAACGGATTGGCATCGATCAACGGAAACATAAAGCCATCGATCGACACTGACCCCAATGGACAGAAGACCGCAGCAGAAATACAATTGGAAGATATGCTCGATGAGATTGCTTTTTCTCAGAGCCTGATGAAGGAAATCATTTCTCAGCAATTGGAGGATATATCAGAGAATACAACTGCCAGACTTAGAATGCTACAACACAGTATTGGGAACCTACAAAGGGGAACACATTCAATGGAGGTTGCTAGAGAGGTTATAAGGAATGAGAAAACCAGAAGAGATGAGGCAATGAGGAGCTTCATTGGTACATGGTTTCATAAGAGCAAAGAAGATGCATACATTTGCTTTTCAAGTGTTGATCCACCTCCATACTGGTCAGAAATTTCACAACGTCGAGCTTAAGATTATAACCAAGCGCTGAGTGGGAGGCAACCCACTGTTTAGTAAGTCATTATTTCGTTTTTAGCTATACTACTATTTATTTCAAGTTTTACTTTGTTTTGTAGACTGTTTGAGTCCACCATCGATCGACACCATAGAGGCACCATCAATCGACAATGGATCGCGACCATCGATCGACCCCTTACGCCTACCATCGATCATCACTCTCTTACTGAGAGAGGTATCAAGATTTCTACTTAAGCTAGTTACTTATGATTTAATTTTTCCTAACCAATCAAGGACTAACTACACTAGGGACAGTGTAATTTAAGTTTGAGGGAGGTTCGCTAAAGCTATTTAGTTTGTTTTGAACCTTATCTACTATATCTATAAGTTTTTTCAAAAGGTTTTATTGAGTCAAGAAAGAGACTATGATGAAGATTTATTATTGACTAACCACACTTTAGCACCATTCTTAGAAGGTTGTTTGCAGAGATTACTAAAAATACCAAAGTGGATTATTCTGTCACTATATCACACTTGCTTAGAAAGTTTGAAGGAACCGAAGCTGATTTCCAACACTAATCCTAATATTATGTGCTTGCTTTGGGGCTTCGTATACACTGGATCGTATTCCTTCTGCAAGTATGTAGGTACAAGTCATTGCACATTTGGTTCCCTTCTCTCTCTCTTCAGCATCTACCTAAAAGCTTAAAAGATTGAGTTGACTTCCCGAGATGCAGAGGGGTAGGTATATTACCGATGACCCCACTATTCTAATTAAGAGGAACTATCACACATTGTTGGAAGCGAGGGGTAGGTACATTACTGATGACCTCACTATTCACCTACAACTTTTCCCAAAAAGCAAAATAAAAAAAATAAAAAAAATATCGAAAATAAGATAGCAAGATGGACTGTAACGGCATCATTGTCCATTAAGTTTGAGATCTAAAAATATTCAGAGAGAAAAGGGGGAAGAAAGGAACCAGAGAAGACTTTGTTCCTGGTTGTTCAGATACTTTGAGAGGTAAGAGTCCATGTGTTCTGTGATCAATAATCTCAAGGATAGGGTATTTGCTAAGTTGTTAGTAGAATGGATCTGGTTGCTATACTAGGATAGGGTATATAAAATTTCTCTGCGAATGACTTGAAAGGATGTGATTGCAACAAAGTAGGGTGACAATTATACTTAGATATTTTGTGAGTCTCCGCTTTTCAAAATCTCTTTCACAGGCTTGGTTGGCTTGAGGACAAACAAAGGATAAGTATGGGGGAGTTAATATAGCCTATTTATTACCAGTTTTAGACCATGATATAGGCTCTATTTAGGATCTGTTATGCGTGTCTACGCTCTGTTCCCGAGCAAAAAATTCAAGAGAAACGGAGCACTAAACCAACAAAGCAGTCCAATTCGCCGAACAAGAAAGTCGGATCGAACGAAGCCAAACAACTCGCCGAATGGGCAAGTTGGGCAGTGCAGGCCGACCAACTCGCCCGTTTGGCGAGTTGGGCAGCGTAGGCCGACCAGCTCACCCATTCGGCGAGTTGAACAGCGTGGGCCGACCAACTCGCCCGTTCGGCGAGTTGGATCAAACAAGATAACCAACTCGCCAAACGGGCGAGTTATGTAGCAAAAACAATCCAACTCACCAAACGGGCGAGTTAGGTAGCATAAGCAACCTAACTTGCCCGTTCGGCGATTTGGATCAATCAATCTATTTTCATCTCATCCTCGTAACTCCCTCCTTTGAAACTTGATCAAACTTATCTTTGTTTTGTCTTGATCGAGATTGACGTTGGAAGTTTTCTGGAAGAACTCGTTCCCTCGTATAAAGATCGGATCGATCGTGTAGGACGGTAATGGTTAACTAAACACCTAGAGTTGCCTGAATTATAAGAAAGATCCTAACTCTCGTCAGGGACTACGTCGTCTCAGGAATGCTCTTTCGATACAATCGCAAAAAACGCTTAAGTCGAAGAACGGCTTGAGAATGTCTAAAACTCGGCGAAAGGTCCACTAGCGATATTATTCAAAATCGAGGCCAATCTTTATGATGATTTATCATTTATTTTGCAGGAAGAGATAAATGTTCAGTTCGGAAGATAAATGTCAAGATCAGAAGATAAATGTTAAGTTTCCAAAGATAATCATGAAGATCAGGGGAAAAATGAATATTTCCGCGAAGCGATAAATTTGACCGAGCGCAGAAGGGGAAAGAGAAAACCACCTCTGAGAGGGGTATATAAGGACTTCGAGGTTGAGGATGCAAGGGACACACAAAGAAATTCTTACTCAGAGCAAAGATAGCAATTAGGGCAATTAGGCATATTTATGTTTTACTGTTATCGAGCTGCAACTCAACTAGGTTATTCAGGTCTTACGAAGTTAGAACTAGGAACTCGCCGACGACTCTTTCCGCTTAGGTTTACATGTTGTAACGCTCAATCCACAGATTCGGAATAAGATCCTCTTTGTTTTCTTTCTGTCTTTACTACTTCATCGTTATATTGTTGTTCTCATTGTTTGGTCGCTTGACGTTTTTGGCTTAGCAGAATTCCGAGACCTCTGGGAAACTAGGTTTACTATGCCTTCCTAAATCAACGGAAATCGACAGTGCGAATTTCGGTTCCCACAGTTTGGCGCTAGAAGGAGGGGCCTTAGATTATCTAACCTGAAACACCACCGAGCGATGCCATCTCCTTCAAGGAAAGAGAAACGACCGACCCAGTCAAATCTCTCAACGATCTCCTTGTCATTGAACTAACAGTCCAGAATATCGATGTCGCGAGGATATCGGTCGACACCAAAAGGTCGGCCAACATTATCTTCAAATACACCCTCGAGAGAATGGAAGTCGACCTATCCGGGTAGAACTTTCAGGGGAAGCTACCATGACTCTCAGCACAATCAACCTCTCGGTAAAAGCCGGTAGCATGTCAAAAATTGTGGAGTTCTTAGTCATCGAACAACCCACATATTACAACGCAATCGTAGGAACCCCATGGTTTAACTCAATGCAAGAAATCCCATCGACATACCACATGTTCCTCAAGTTCCCAACCGCTCACGGAATCGAGACTATTTGGGGAGATCACAGAATCTCGCGAGTTTGCTTTGCTGCAGAGTTAAAACGGAAGATTCCGTCAGTTGACATTCCACCTAAAAAGAAAAAGAAATCGTCTGCTGTTGACAACGCCCCAGAACAGGACGATACTGAAATCTTTTAGCAGTCGCGAGTAGCTGAAGCTTTGGAAGGAAAACGCAAACCAACCTGCGAGCCCGTTGTCTCAGTATGTTTAGACGAAGCATTCCCATATCGTTGCGTGGAGATCGGTGCAAACCTGAGCAAATCTCTGAAAATTGAGCTAATAGCTTGTCTGAAGGAGAACTTTCACACATTCGCATGGGCCTCGGAAGATATGCTAGGGATTGACATCATTGTCACATGTCACGAGCTCAACGTTGACCTGACTTTCAAGCCTGTCAAACAAAAGAGACGAAAGTTGGGACCAGCACGCGCCGAGGCAGTCAACGACGAGGTCGAAAAACTCCTCAAAGTCGGGTCCATAACAGAGATCAGGCATCCCAATTGGCTTGCTAACCCAGTTGTTGTTAAAAAGAAGAACGAGAAATGGAGAGTGAGTTGATTTCACCGATCTCAATAAAGCGTGCCCAAAGGATAGCTTCCCAATGCCACATATCGACCGCTTAGTCAAAGCAATGGCAGAGAACAAACTCTTGTCCGTTATGGATGCCTTCTCCAGGTATAATCAGATTAGGATGAACCTCGACAATCAAGAAAAACAGCATTCATAACTAACTGCGTCACTTACTGTTACAAGGTAATGTCGTTCGGTCTCAAGAATGTTGGCGCAACTTATCAACGGCTCGTCAACCGTGTGTTCTCAGAACAGCTAGGAAAAACAATGGAGGTTTACATCGACGATATGCTCGTAAAATCCCTCGAGGAAAAAGATCATATCGCCCACCTCCGAGAATGCTTTGAAAGGCTAAACCTACACAATATGAAACTGAACCCCTCATGTCACCAACATGGGAAGAACTGGAATAGTCATTCCGACTAATCTTCCACGCCTCAAACAACGAAGCTGAGTATGAATCCCAGATCGCATGATTAAGATTGGGACACTGCTTAAAAATACGCAACATTCACGCCTACTGTGACTCCCAAATTGTGGCGAGCCAATACATCGGGGAATATGAAGCAATATACGCTTACTTAAAACTCGTTCGAGATTTAGCTCAAAGTTTTGACCAGTTTGCACTTACCCGGGTCCCTTAAGCCAAAAACGCTCAGGCCGATGCCCCAACCGCCCTACCATCCAGTTCAGATCCATGATTAAGCAGGGTGATTCCCGTAGAATTCATGGAACATCCTAGCATCGGACCACCTGTTGTCATTAACCTAATCGACTCTCCCGACGGCGATACCAACGAAGTCGATGACCAAGCCACGCAAGAGTTAAAGTGGAGAGAATACAGATTCGACGAACCTTGGACGAGGACAATCCTTTTGTACATTGCTGATGGAAAACTCCGAGCAAAAAAATGGGCAGCTGAAAGATTAAAACCCAAGCCGCGCTATACGTCTTGGTTGAAGGAAAACTCTACAAGGGGAGATTTTTGGGGCCAGTCATGACCTGCGTAGAAGGAGAGAATGAACAAAAGATAATGGAGGAGGTCCACTCTGCGTGCTGCGGAAATCATTCTGGTGGAAGATCTCTTGCAGTCAAAATCAAACGCCAGATACACTATTGGCCAACAATGAACAAAGATTGCGAGAACTTTTCGCAGAAATGAGAAAAGTGCCAAAGGCACGCCCCTACTATCCATCAATCGGTAGAGGTCTTCTCATCAATCTCGGCACCATACACGTTAATGCGATGGTTGTTGGATATAGTCGGACCCATGCATATGTCAAACAAAAACGATTTCAGCTGGTTTTGACAGATTTTTTCTCAAAATGGGTTGAGGCAGACTCCTACGCAAGCATTAAGGACGCTCAAGTCGAAAGCTTCTTATGGAAGACATTGTTTGCAGGCACGGAGTCCCATACGAAATCATAATAGACAAGGGGTCTCAGTTTACTTCGACCAAATTCAAGGCCTTCTGCAAAAAATGGAAGATATGACTAACGAAATCGACCCCTAGATACCCGCAATGCAACGGCAAGCCTAAACTACTAATAAGATCATCCTTGATGGAATTAAAAAACGTTTGGACAGGGTAAATGGGCCGAAGAACTCGAAGGAGTCCTATGGTCACATCGCAAAACCCCGAGATGTGCAACGGGAGAAACCCCGTTCGCCCTCGTATACAGAGCATAATGCATGATCCCAACAGAGGTTGAGTTTCCCGGAGTACGCAAAAGGTTACTCCGAGAACGATAAGAGTCAAACAATCTGATGCTGCTTGACAAGCTTGATCTGATCAATGAATGTCGGGACCAGGCCCTTATACGAATTCAAAACTATCAACAGGCGGCCACAAAGTACTATAACGCTAACGTGCGCAGCTGCAGATTCAAAGAAATTGACCTAGTCCTTCGAAAAGTTTTCTAGAACACCGCCGAACGGAATGCTGGAATACTCAGAGCAAACTGGGAAGGACCATACAAAGTAATAAAAGTCGTTCGACCAGGGTCGTACGAAATCGCGAATGTGCAGGATATCAAAATTCTGAGAACTTGGAATGCGATGCACCTCAAGAAATACTACCACTAATCAACGTTTGGAACTAAACTACAAGACGGCTTGATCCCTGAAGAGGGTACGTGGGTAATTCATCGCAAGACAAGCTCAGCTGTCCCCTCTCATCAAAAAGGGGGGGGGAGTGGGTCTGTATACGTATACTCATATATTCCCAAAAAATTCAAAAGTACCCGCTTCCAGATTCAGTATTTTTGAAACTTTTTAAAATAATACAACAGAAAACCTCCCAAAAAATTTTCTGTCATCAGAACACCACATTCCGCGACTCGCTCCGCTTAAAAACAATGAAAAACAAATTCAACCTTCGACATAGCAAGACATCGCTAACGCTCGAAGGACCTGTAAGTGCAAAGATGACACCACAATTAAGTAATGCAGAAAGTAAACCAGAGACAAAACAATACAAGCAACCATTATGCTTTATTAGAATCTCCTTTTAAACAATCTTTACAAGACTTGCTTAATCAGCCTTACACAGTCTGTTAACACCCTAACAACTGGTACTGAAAGATTCCTAAGCTACCCGCTTGTATCTCTCCTTCGTCACGTACTTCGGCAACTGCTTCAGCACGACCAAGAACACACCAAGAGATTCTCTCTCTATAAAATCAGTCTATGTGTCTCTGTGTAATTACAGACGACCCCATAACTATATTATAGTTATTCTCCAAGTTCCTGAAACCCTAGTCTCCAAGAAACCACAGTATGGACATCTTCCATATCAATAAGTGCAACTTTCCTTTTCTTGGAATGCACTTATTCCTCTTCATTTAAGTCATAAACTTGCTCCCCAAGTTTATTCCTCTTGCCTTTTCTCTAAGATACCCACTTGCTCTCCAAGTCTACACGACTCCAGCTCAGCATCTTGACTCTACATGGTCTTCACCACTCAACATGTCGTCTGCGTCAGCATCTACGTCAGCGACTACTTCAGGGCAGACATCTTGCATCTTCAATCTCCCCCTTTTAGCTTTGTGTGCCGATCAAGCACAACATTCTTCTGGTTCAACAACCACGTTCCCCACTTGGAAACTTCCATGCTAATTATGCTTTTCTCCCCCACGAGATGTGCATCACACCATGCTTTTCTCCCCCATGAGATATGCATTCTTCTCTTGACCAAAACATCACCATTCTCCCCCTGCTTGATTGCATACTAAGCTAAAACATATGCTTAGATGTTAAGCCTTACAGACAAACCCGTCTTCTTCTTCATGCGTAATCATGATACAACCTCTGCTGCAGCGGAATAGATTACAAGTATTGCATCATGCTCTGACGCACCTGTCGAACTACCTTTCGACCAACTTCTTCTGAGGACTTGGCTTCCTTCATGTGTCGTCTTCTTGACCATGAGCCCTTCCTCATCCACACCGAGTGCATTCTGCACTCGTTGCTACTGTCTTGGAGTGATTTCACTATCACCCTCCTGAAGATCACCTCACATTACTTCCTGACACACTTCGATCTCCTTCTCCTTTGTGTCATGAACAACTCTTTGTTCTGACTCCAGACTTGATGCTTTCTGATCTTCCTCAAGATCACTCCTAACCGAGCTGCATCCTTCTTTTGATGTCTCTTCCTTGATCTCATCAAGTAAGCCATTCTTGGCTAAGAACACCTCTTCAACCCTCTTGGGTTTAATGAACGTCTTGTTCACCTTCTTGGCCATGTTTCTGCTCTTCTCACGTGCAAAACACTCCACCTTCTTGTGTCCAACCTTCCCACAGAACCAACAGCATATCCGATGTTGCTTATTTATGGGCCTGACACAGTTACTGATGCACCGATCAGTCTCCTTCCTTGTACCAAATGCACAACCATGCTTCAGAACCTCATGTTACTCACAGCCACGCGCTGTAGAACTTCTTGCCGTACTCCTTGTCGTACGTCTCGACGTACTTCCTGACGAACATCTTTGGCTTCATTTTTTGATGTGCTCCCTCGCACGAAGTGTGACAGCCCCTTTCGATGAACTTCATTACTCTCAGCTCCTCGGTATCCCAGTCCCCAATTCGCCTTGGCTGGTTGTCCCATTGAGAGTATTTGATCCAAGTTCTTGGATCCACTGTTGAGCATCCTGATCTGCTTGTGATTCTCAGCCTAATCACGTTCCAGCACCCTTGCTCTCTCTTGTTCTCCAGTAGTAACTCTTCTCAGCTTGTTGTTTTCCTGCTCAAGAATCTCATTCTTCTCTTTTACAACCGCAAGTTCTTCATGAAGTTCTTCAAGCAACTCATTTTGCTTCTGAGCCACATTATCCAATCTCAGATTCTGATCCTTGACCCTCAACCACTTGTTGAGCAGCACGTGATACTCCTCATCATCTGTACTGCGATCTGAATCAGAGGATTCACTAGATCCCTCCTTACGTGCACCAAATGCAACCATATTCTTCAACACCTTTTCGTCTTCTTCAGACTCTGAATCATCAGACGACTGTACTCCTTTTCCCTTATTTAAGTTTGGACATTCGCGCCTTGTGTGTCCAACACCTCTGCACTCAGAACACATAAGTTCCTTTCGTTGTGCCATAGGACAGTCAGCCTTCACATGACCTACACCTTCACACTCGTAGCACTTGACACCTTCTCTTCTTTTGTCATGCCAACTTCTCTGTCGACCATACTGATTCTTCCCACCAGAAGAATTCATCATCTAACCAAGATTTCTAGCCAACATACCCACATCATCTTCAAGCTTCTGAAATCTATCAACATCCTTGTGAGCTACAAGCTCTATGCTCTTTGAGGTACCACCTGACGTAGAGACCGAGCTACTGTCTGTCTCCATCTCTTCTGCCTTCAGCATACCCACAAGCTTGTCAAACTTGAGCTCATCCGTGTTTGTAGTCATATTCAAGACCGCCTTATGAGCTCCAAACTTCGCTGGAAGACAGCGTAGCAACTTCTTTACCAGCTTCTTCTCCTTGTACTTCTTTCCAAGTACACATGCTTCATGCGCCATAGCACTAAGTTTGGCACTGAAGCTCGCCACATAATCAGTATCAGACCACCTGAGATTCTCAAACAGCGACCCAAGATGATCCAGATGTGTCCTCTTGACACTATCATCTCCTTCAAACGAATTCAGAAGGATCTCCCACGCCTCTTTAGCTGAAGTACTCCCCTGAATCAGCTGGAACTGCTCTGCTGCAACAGCTCCAAAGATCACCGACAACGCCTTTGCATTAAACTTTGATGCATTGCGCTCTTCCTCTGTCTAATCTTCTTTTGGCTTGGGCTTCTTCCCATCATCCGTGACTATGGTAGGCTCCTCCCACCCAGTCTCCACAGCAGTCCACGCATCTTCATTGATTCCTCGAATCAACTGCTTCATGCGAGCCTTCCAATGACCATACTGGTCCGCATTCAACATGATCATCTTCTGCATAGAAACAATCGTGTCCATCTTCACCTTCAGGATTACACCGATAACTTAGGTGCCCCGCTCTGATACCAATTGTAAGTGCAAAGATGACACCACAATTAAGTAATGCAAAAAGTAAACCAGAGACAAAACAATATACAAGCAACCACTATGCTTTATTAGAATCTCATTTTAAACAATCTTTACAAGACTTGCTTAATCAGCCTTACACAGTCTGTTAACACCCTAACAACTGGTACTGAAAGATTCCTAAGCTACCCGCTTGTATCTCTCCTTCGTCACGTACTTCGGCAACTGCTTCAGCACGACCAAGAACACACCAAGAGCTTCTCTCTCTATAAAATCAGTCTATGTGTCTTTGTGTAATTACAGACGACCCCATAACTATTTTATAGTTATTCTCCAAGTTCCCGAAACCCTAGTCTCCAAGGAACCACAATATAGACATCTTCCATATCAATAAGTGCAACTTTCCTTTTCTTGGAATGCACTTATTCCTCTTCCTTTAAGTCATAAGCTTGCTCCCCAAGTTTATTCCTCTTGCCTTTTCTCCAAGATACCCACTTGCTCTCCAAGTCTACACGACCCCAGCTCAGCATCTTGACTCTACATGGTCTTCACCACTCAACACGTCGTCTGCGTCAGCATCTACGTTAGCGACTACTTCAGGGCAGACATCTTGCATCTTTAGGACCCCCCTTTTCGTTAAAACTTTCCGAAACGGAATGCTCACTTTAAGAACAATCCATATACGACTATAAAACACACACACCTGCTTAACATATATCCTTTGCAATGAATCCAAAACGGTAATATCCACCGATAAGTTTGTTGCTGATCACAACAAACTCTTAACGTCCTAAACAATCTAAGCCATCTCGTAGAGATAGCTCTTGAACACCCGACACAAGGGTAAGAGAGCTATAAAAATTCCAAAATTTTTGTCAGCACTTTCGGGAGACTTAAAAATTGTCCACGAAGAGATACTCGATTCCTACCATATGAGTCACTTAAACCGAGAACATATCGCTGACTCGAAAGCGGGACCAAATCAGGTCAAAAACGATATGGCAAACGTAAGTCGAAGTTGTCACCGCATCCGCTAGAACCGTGATTAGACCTAGGTCTTGCCCTAAACCCAACACATAGGTCTCTAATGTCTCAAGGCATGATATCGAAAAGATACGAGAACCTAAAAGCATGTCTCTTTGACCATATCTAATCACTCTCAAAATCTTGGGAAACTTCTCGAAACTTTGGGAACGAGCAACGAATAGGACGATCAGTAAAAGAGTGTAGAAACAAGATGACAACTCTTACCCTCCCCTCTATACTTAAAATCCAAATCTACTTAAACTCCTTCACCCATGACAATGCTCAATAAAACCTTGAAAAACAAGGAACAGAGTTCATTTAGAATGGTCGTAGAAGCAACGGGATTCAAAGCCATAAGCGGTAAGTCCCGAGATAAAAATACGGCCACACTCTGCCGGAGGAAAACACAAACAAATAACATTAAAATAAAAAGTCTCATACGGGACTAAAAACTCAATCATCCTCCGCACGCAGAATCTCACCTTCACCAATCACCCCCTCCATACTCAGAACCGCCTCGCCTACACCTTCCTCGGCTGTGGGACCCTGACCCTCAGCGCTACCCGAGCAAAGTGGGAGGATACACTCATATTTAAGCCCCCGAGGATCAGGTCAAAGTCTCCATCCGCGTCCACTAACTCCGCTCTACGAGCAGAAAGCTTGGCCTCCTCGGTTCACGGAGACAGAGGCGCATCACCATAAAACAACTATACCTCTTTCATCCTTCCCTTGACGCCTACCAAGGCCAAGTCCCTGACGCAGATGACCGCCAAGGAATCTAGGGAGTCAGCGATCCTCGCTAGACGGTTCCGAAACTTGGCACAAATGATCTCCTTGGCCTCGTCAATCGCACCAACTGACTCCTCCTCCCCACTCTTGATCCTACGCTTTAGCCGACGCAATTCTGAAGACTTAGCCATCTGCGCATCTTTCTCTTTAAGCAAAGAGCTCGCGGTCTTCCGAAGATCCCGCTCTAGCTCGCCAATCCAAGACTCAAATTGAGTTATCTTGAGGGAATGAGCATCCTCGATAACCTTCAACTTCCCTTCAAGCTGCGACAACCTCTCTCTCGACTCTGCCAATTTCTTTGCAAGACGTTCAGATTATGACCCACACTCGCGGATCATCCCATCGATAAACGAGACAATTTGTGAAGCAACTGAAAAGAGGCGGTCAGGAATTGGTTGGTACGCAAAAAAGAAAAAGGGACGAAAAAGAACGAAGATTTTTCTGAAAACGCACCTTAGCTCGATGTCTGGACACCGTCTTAGGCAAAGGTTCAGCCTCGGGGTCCTTGGTACACCTCCTCTTCTTGGACGCGTCGGGATTAGGTGAAGGCAACCCCAAGATGATTGCCCTCTTGGCTGGGGGAGGAGGCATCCATTCCTAAATTGGTTCCATATCGACGACGTGGACCGGGGTCATAGAGGAACCTGATGGCTGAACCTCGGCCCTAGATATCAACGCATGTGCGGTGATCTCCCCTTCTGGTAAAAAAACCATCGCGCACCGGCCCGCCGCGAGAGTCAAAGTATTGGCTGAAGCCGCAGATCTCAGAGGCATGCTGCGTGCGGGGTTTGCCATCTCCTGGGCCTCGCGACAAAGCCAAATCATTCTGAAAGGAAAGAAATTCTGTAATATGAGCTGGGACAGCTCCGGTGGCAGGAAGATCTGGCAAATTCGCACCAGCAGCGTTGCTCATCTCGACATCACCACTCTTCTGAAAGTCGCTGGAAGAAGAGATCTCGGTGGAAGGATTATTTCTAAGAGAAAGAGCAAAGAATTTGAGAAAATGGGAGAGTGTGGAGAGAATGAAAAATGTGAAGCTATATTTATAGAAGAAACAAAAGTTGAAGGATTTTACGCATTAAAATAATCGGGAATTTTTTTTCAGAAATTCAACTTCTACCGTGGATTTCGATTAACACCCTCACTTGACCGCATGAATCGTGCCCGAAACTTGCGAGCTGGGGGCTAACTGTTGGGGTCAAAAAACGGTACTCTCGAAATCAACGTCTAAAAATTGTGTTTCCACACGACTGCAATCTCGACACCATCCCGACAAGAGTTCCTGAGCTAAAATCTCAAGAAAAACGGTGCACTAAACCAACCAAGCAGTCAATTTCGCCGAACAGGCGAGTCGGGTTGATCGAAGCCAACTAACTCGCCGAACGGACCACCTGTTGTCATAAACCTAATCGACTCTCCCGATGGCGTTACCAAAGAATTCGATGAACAAGCAACACAAGAGTCAAAGCGGAGAGAATACAGATTCAACGAACCTTGGACAAGACAATCCTTGCGTACATTGCCAACGGAAAACTCCCAGCAGAAAAATGGGCAGCCCGAATGATTAAAACCCCGCGCGATACATCTTGGTTGAGGGAGAACTCAACAAGTGGAGATTTTCTGGGCCACTCATGACCTGCGTAGAAGGAGAGAAGGCACAAAGGATAATGGAAGAGGTCCACTCTGGGTCATGCGGAAATCATTCTGGTGGAAGATCTCTCGCAGTCGAAATCAAACGCCACAGACACTATTGGCCAACAATGATCAATGATTGCGAGAAATTTGCGCGGAAATGAGAAAGTGCCAAAGGCACACCCCTACTATCCATCAACCGGCAGAGGTCCTCTCATCGATCTCGGCACCATACCCGTTCATGCGATGGTTGATGGGTATAGTCGGACCCATGCATAGTTCAAAGCAAAAATGATTCCTGCTGGTCTTGACAGATTTTTTTCTCAAAATGGGTTGAGGCCTCCTGCGCAAGCATTAAGGACGCCCAAGTCGAAAGATTCTTATGGAAAAACATTGTTTGCCGGCACAAAGTCCCATACAAAATCATAACAGACAACGGAGTCTCAGTTTATTTCGACCAGATTCGAGGCCTTCTGCGAAAAATGGAAGATACGACTAACGAAATCGACCCCAAGATACCCGCAATGCAACGGCCAAACCGAAACTACTAATAAGGCCATCCTTGATGGAATCAAAAAAAATTTGGACGCCAAAAGGGTAGATGGGCCAAAGAACTTGAAGGAGTCATATGATCACATCGCAAAACCCCGAGACGTGCAACGGGAGAAACCCCGTTCACCCTCGTATACGGAGCAGAAGGCATGATCCCAGTGGAGGTCGAGTTTCCCAGAGTACGCAGAAGGTTACTCCCAGAACGATAAGAGTCAAACAATCTGATGCTGCTTGACGATCTCCATCTTATCAACGAATACCATGACCAGGCCCTTATACGAATTCAAAACTATCAGCAGGCGGTCGCAAAGTACTATAACGCTAACATGCGCAGCTGCAGATTCAAAGAAAGTGACCTAGTCCTTCAAATTTTTTCCAGAACACGGCCGAACGAAATGCTGGAATACTCGGAGCAAACTGGGAAGGACCATAAAAAGTAATAAAAGTCTCGACCGAGGTCGTACGAATTCGCAAATATGCAGGATATCAAAATTCCGAGAGCTTGGAATGCGATGCACTTCAAGATATACTACCACTAAACAACGTTTGAAACTGAACTACGAGACGGCTTGATATCTGAATAGGGTACATAGGCAATTCGTCGCAAGACAAGCTCAGCTGTCACCCCGTCATCAAAAAGGGGGGAGTGGGTACGTATACGTATACTCGTATATTCCCAAAAAAATTCAAAAGTACCCGCTTCCAGATTCGGTATTTTCAAAAAAAAAAAATAATACAGCGGAAAACCTTCCAAAATTTGTCTGTCATCAGAACACCCATTCCGCGACTCGCTCCGCTAAAAAACGCCGCAAAAAAAATTCAACCTTCGACGTAGCGAGACGTCGCTAACGCTTGAAGGAACCCCCCCCCTTTTTTTCGTCAAAGCTTTCTGAAAGGAATGCTCACTTTAAGAACAGTCCATCTACGACTATAAAAACACATATACCTTCTTTACACGTATCCTTTGCAAAGAATACAAAATGGTAATATCCACCAATAAGTTTGTTGCTGACCACAAAAAACTCTTAACGCCCTAAACAGACTAAGCCATCTCGTAGAGATAGCTCTCGAACACCCGACACAAGGGTAATTACACTATAAAAGAAATCCAAAATTTTGGTCTGCACTTTCAGGAAACTTAAAAAATTTCCCCAAAGAGATGCTCGATTCCTACCATACGAGTCACTTAAACCGAGAACATATCGCAGAGTCTAAAGCGGGACGGAATCAGGTCGAAAAAGATACGGCAAACGTAACTCGAAATAGTCACCGCACCCCCTAGAACCGTGATTAGACCTAGGTCTTGCTCTAACCCCATCACACTAGTCTCTAACGTCTCAAGGCATGATATCGAAAAGAGACGAGAACCTAAAAGCATGTCTCTTCGTCCATATCTAATCATTCTCAAAACCTTGGGAAACTTCTCAAAACTTTGGGAACGAGCAACGAACAGGCCATCAGAAAAATAGTTGAGAAACAAGATGACAACTCGTACCCTCCACTCTATACAATCCAAATCTACTTGAACTCCTTCACCCATGACAATGCTCAATAAAACCTTGAAAAACAAGGAACGGAGTTCACTTAAAAAAGTTGCAGAAGCAACGGGGATTCAAAGCCACAGATAAAAACACGGCCACAATCGGCCGGAGGAAAATACAAACAAATAAAAGTATATTAAACAAAGTCTCATACGTGACTGCAAACTCATTCATCCTCCGCACGCAGAATCTCACCTTCACCAGTCACCCCCTCTATACTCGGAACCGCCTCGCCTACACCTTCCTCGGCTGTGGGACCCTGACCCTCAGTGTCACCCGAGCAAAGCGAGAGGATACACTCAGATTTCAGACCCGCGAGGATCAGGTCGTAGTCTCCATCCGCGTCCACTAACTCCGCTCTACGAGCAGAAAGCTTGGCCTCCTCAGTTCACGGAGACAGAGGCGCATCACAATAAAAAAACTAGACATCTTTCATCCCTCCCTCGACGCCTACCAAGGCCAAGTCCTTAACGTGGATGGCAACCAAGGAATCAAGGGAGTCACCGATCCTTGCCAGACGAATCTGAAACTCGGCACGAACAACCTCCTTGGCCTCGTCAATCGCACCAACCGACGACTTCTCCCCACTCTTGATCCTACGCTTTAGTGGGCTCAATTTTGAAGACTTAGCCGTCTTCGCCTCTTTCGCTTTAAGTAAAGAGCTCCCGATCTTCCAAAGATCCTGCTCCAGCTCACCAATCCGAGACTCAAACTGAGCTATCTCGAGGGAATGAGCATCCTTGATAAACCTTCAACTTCCCTTCAAGATGCGACGACCTCTCTCCCTACTCTGCCAATTCCTTAGCAAGACGGTCTTCTGACCCACACTCGCTGATCATCCCATCGATCAACCATGAAAAAACTGTGAAGCAAAGGAAAAGAGGCGGTCAAGATTGGTTGGTACGCAAAAAGAGAAAGGGACGAAAAAGGAAAAAGATTTTTCCAAAAATGCACCTTCGCACGATGTCTGGATACCATCATAGGAAAAGGGTCAGCCTCGGGGTCCTTGGTACACCTTCCCTTCTTGGGCGCGTTGGGATTAGCGCAAGGTCCCTTACGACCCTTCAGCGTAGGAGTCGGAATCGTGTCAGGTGCAAGCAACCCCAAGACGATTGCCCTCTTGGCTGGGGGAGGAAGCATCCATTCCTGAAAGGTTCCACATCGACGACGTGGACTGGGGTCGTAGAGGAACCCGACGACTGAACCTCGGCCTCGGATACCAACGCATGCGCGGTGATCTCCCCTCCGGTAAGAACATCATCGCAACCGGGGGAACCTCGGGAGTCAAGGTATCGGCTGGAGCCACAGATCTTGGAGGCATGCCGCGTGCGGGGTTCACCATCTCCTCGGCCTCGCGATGAGCCAACTTGTTCTGAAAGGAAATAAATTCCGTAATATGAGCTGGGACGGTTCCGGTGGCAGGAAGATCCGGAAAATTTTAACCAGCAGCGTTGCTCATCTCGACATCACCACTCTTCTGAACGTTGTTGGAAGAAGACATCTCGGCGGAAGGAATATTTCTAAGATAAAATACAAAGAGAACTTAAGAAAATGGGAGAGAGTGGAGAGAATGAAAAATGGGAAGCTATATTTATAGAAGAAACAAAAGTTGAAGGGTTTTACGCATGAAAATAATCGGGAACAATTTTCGAGAAAAATCTATTTTTACCGCGGATTCCGATTAACACCCTCACTCACCCACAAGAATCGTGCTCGAAACTTGCGAGATAGGGGGCTAACTTTTGGGGTTAAAAACGGTACTCTCAAATGCAATCTCGACACCATCCCGACAAGAGTTCCCGAGCCACAAACTCAAGAGAAACGGAGCACTAAACCAACCAAGCAGTTCGATTCGCCGAACAGGCGAGTCGGGTCGACCGAAGCCAACCAACTGGCCGAACGGGCGAGTTGGGCAGTCCGACCAACTCGCATGTTCGGCGAGTTGGGTAGTACAGACCGATCAAACTCGTCCTTTCGGCGAGGTTGACCAGTCCAACGCGCCGAGAGAGGGAGTTGGGCAGTGCAGGCCGACTAACTCGCCCGTTTGGCGAGTTGGACCAGTCCAACACGTCCGTTCGGAGAGTTGGACAAGCCAAACTCGCCAAACGGGCGAGTTAGGTAGCACAAGCAATCCAACTCCCCGGTTTGGCAAGTTGGATCAATCAACCCATTTTCATCTCATCCTCGTAACTCCCTCTTTCAAAACTTGATCAAACTTATCTTTGTTTTGTCTTGATCGAGGTTAACGTTGAAACTTTACTGAACGAACTCGTTACCTCGTATAAAGATTGGATCGATCTGTAAGACGGTAACAGTTAACTAAACACCTAGAGTTTCCTGCACTATACGAATGATCCTAGCTCTCGTCAGGGATTACGTCGTCTCAGGAATGCTCTTTCGATAAAATCGCAAAAAACGCTTAAGTCAAAGAACGGCCCGAGAAGGTCTAAAACTTGGCTAAAGGCCCACTTGCGATTTTATCGAAATCGAGCTCAATCTTTATGACGGTTTGATATTTTATTTTGTAGGAAGAGATAAATGTTAAGCTCAAAAGATAAATGTCAAGACCATAAGATAAATGTTAAGTTTACAAAGATAATCATGAAGATTGAAAAAAGAATATTTCTGCGAAGCGAAAATTTGACCGAGGGCAGAAGGGGAAAGAGCAAACTACATCTGGGAGGAGTATATAAGGATTTCGAGATTGAGGATGCAAGGGACACACGAGGATGAGGTTTGGCTGAGTTATATAAAGCGACACGGCTGAGTTATAGAAACATTTCTGATTTTAGGGTATGTTTGTGGTTTGACTGAGTTACAATTCTACGATACGGCTGAGTTATATAAATGCTAAGGCTGAGTTATATAAACACTAAGGCTGAGTTATATACACATACAAAATCAAAGGTTCAACCGTTAAACATACTGTTTAGAAATCTTTATTTCCTCCTTCATCGAAAATCTTTGTTGCCATCTTGACCCTTACACCTTGAATTTTTTATCGTTTATCCATAAAAAGTTACACCAAGTGGCTAGACATTCAGCAAACTTCAATGAATACACTTCACAACTGCCAACTTGGACGTTTTGAGGAATGTATTTGCCTTTCCTCCTTCGGAATGTAAACTGCTTCTTGCTAGATTTTCGGATATTGGCATGAATAACATCATTCAAGATCGCATGGAGCATTTGCATAATCAGCTTAAATGCATTTACAATTTTTGTCGGGTGTTACCTCTCCAATGATTGGATCGTAATAATCAATTTATCCTTCAGTAGATCCACGTAAAACACCACCCAATGATCGCCGGAAACTTGAAGCACTCCTTACAAGTGATCCACATCTTCATACCACTTCAAGTTTGTTTGAGCGTCAAGAGGAATCAAACCCTTCATTAATTATTTATAACTAGTGTCCTTGAATTTCATCTCTGCAGTTTTATCTTGAAATGCTTGTAATCGAGAACCCATACACAGGGAAACCAAAGGTTAATAAAGGCAATGCGCATGGACCAGAATGGGATGGGATCTCGCATGGACCTTCCAATGAGGATTCTTTTACGAACCGACATGCTATATAAAGAAGATTAAGTCAGTCATCAAATAACATTTAACTCAGCCGTAAGGTATCACAAGTCAGCCACCAAATAAATAATAACTCAGCTGTAATGTAGACTCCATTATCAAACAGCCATCCATATTCTAAGTCTGCCTCGGTCTTTCTGTGATGAGGATTCTGTAGAAATCACCCTCTTTGTCATATGTTAGTTTACCTCCTGGTTTTGAAATTGAAGGTCCTAGCGTGTTCCTTAAGTTTTTCCACTTTAGCCGGATCAACAGGTGCTAGAGGATCATATATTCCTGCTGAAGGTTTAAAATTCTTCCTCATCCACGTCATTCCATTGTCTCCAACGTAAGGAAAAACTCGTACTGAAGGAGCCCATGTTGGCATCACTACACACCCATTTGGATATAATTGAACATCTCTCTCTCTCGATAACTCTTTATTTTTGCACATCTAATCTTTTCCTCTTCCTCCACATCAGACTCCAAAAGCGTTTCGTTTTCTATCGCCAACCATTCGTCGGTCACATCCGCAAGCTCACTGTCATCTTCAAACTGCTTCTTTTGCGGAACAGCTATTCTTATTACACCGGCACACGTTGTCCTTTTTAGAGGAGGAGCCTCCTTCTTTAACTCAGCCGTCTTTCGCTTCTTTAACTCAGCCTCCTTCTTCTTAGCAGTAGTTTCTTTTTTCTTTAACTCAGCCTGTTTTTTCTTTAACTCAGTCGCCTCTTTCTTCTTATCAGCCGCCTCCTTCTTTAGTAACTCACCCACATCCTTTTTCTTACCATGCTGCCATGTCCAAAGTCTGGTGCCTTAGCATGAGAAACAGTAACAAAATCAACATCATTAGCACCGCCAGTACCAAACACGTCAACCAAATTCTTTTTCACATTAGTTGCCTACTTCATCTTCCAAATTCAGTTTAGCCCCTAAACCTTTGGCATTGACCTTACCAAGCTCCTCAACCAAAGTCTGTTTTGCCCCCAGATCTACATCAGGGGTCTTAGCTTCCGTTGGACTATTGACAAATTTATGCGGTAAATTGTGTGGTGAGCCCATCAGTAAAGATGGTTCCGGGACTTTTGGGAGGAAATCATAGTTTCAGCACTTTCACCTACACCCATAAATTTATGACGCTCATCCACTGCAGCTTGGACCATATCACTAAATTTCTTCTCCATATTTGAAATGTTTCGGGCTAACTCTCTAAAGTTGAAATCGTATGTAGTTAACCGCGACTCATACATCTCAAATCTACCAGCATAGTTTTCATTTTTTCTGGAAATAGTATCCAGAGTAGTCATTATGCTCTGCAAAGCCGCATTGTTCCCCATATCTTCCCTACCTTCCTGCTCGCTGCACTCTTTCCCTTTGCAGCAGCTTCACCTTCACTCGTGTTCACTTCCTTATGTTTTTTAACTTTCTTCTGCTTCTTAGTGGGTGACTTAGCCTCCATTTTTTTCTTCTTCTCATTCCTCTGCACTTCCCAAAAACCTCTAACAGAATTATCTGCATGTATGTATGTTATCAAGCTAACGAGTCGTGGGTCATCGGGTTCACTCGTCCACTAAGGAAATATCTCTTGTACAGAGTCCTTCATAACCATTTTCCGCACACGCACCTGCAACAGTAACTAATAAACTCAGCCAACAAATAACTCATAACTCAGCCATCAAATAAACTCATAACTCGACCACCAAATACTTAATAACTCAGCCATCAAAAACGAATAAGTCTGTCATCTACTAAATAATAAACTTAACTATCAAATACTCATAACTCAGCCACCAAATATATAATAATTAAGCGTGAAATCTTACCTCGCCATGATCTTTGATCTCCTCAGAAATAATAGTAGCAAAACTTTGAACGTGTACGCTTTCCAACCCATCAAAAAAGCAGAACTTCTTGCTCATCGACCACTCTCCCAAAATGCTCTCCAAAGCAAGTGATAGATTCATACGTCCATACCAATAACATGTCCTTCATGCCGCTTGTGGTGTATGACCTTCCTTGCGGATTCAACATCTTAATAGAGTCAAACAAGAACTTTATATGCAGTTTGAACCCATGGATACGTCATCATGGCTTCATCGTCGAATACTTTTTTTGCACTTTCAAATGGTATCCTGGAATTATAATGCAAAGCATAAAGTTCCATGGCTTGAAGAAGTAACAACCCTAACCATTTACGCTTTTCAAAACTCCAGGCCTGACAAACCTCTAATGTTGCCCTCAGTTCATCTAACTTGGGTCCCATCCCAAACGTCAAATTCAACTCCTCCAAAACGCTTTGTATTGTTGAGGTTCAAAACTTTTTGTTGGCACTAGATATGTGTTTTAAGTCAGTGATCTCACCAAATTCGTGTAAATTAATTTGATAGGTTCATCACCAACGAGACTCTAAATATCCTTCTTATATTACTCGCAATTGTCTACGTAGTAGATAGTGTACAGTCCTACCAGACCACACGCTTTTGCGTTCAGCTAGCTTAGATATTATTCCAATAGGAAACTGCTTCAAGTGTTCCCACACATCCCGTTCAATTACTTCTCTAACATGATGGAGTTATCCCATATGGATATTGTGATTAATCTCTTTATTTTCTAGATTATAAGCCGATTTAGCATAAAGTCTTGGGGGCTAATCTCGTACTTGATCTTCATCTGATCATAAAACACATATATAACTCAGCCATAATA
Source organism: Moricandia arvensis (assembly GCA_905132765.1). NCBI lineage: Eukaryota > Viridiplantae > Streptophyta > Magnoliopsida > Brassicales > Brassicaceae > Moricandia > Moricandia arvensis. Next base: position 46,329 of record CAJHQP010004051.1, read on the forward strand.
TAAAACTAACTCAGCCACAACATAATATAGAACTCAGCTGAAATAGAAAAATTACTCAGCCACAACATAATATATAACTCAGCCGTAATAGAAATCTAACTCAGTCATAACATAATAAATAGACAATACTCAGCCACGACATAATATATAACTCAGCCGCAATATAAAACTAATTCAGCCACAACATAATAAATAGAAGGTAACTCAGCCACAACATAATATATAGCTCAGCCGCAATAGAAAACTAATTAAGCCACAATAGAAAAATAACTCAGCCGCAACATTATAAATTACTCAGCCACAATATAAATTAAACTCAGTCACAACATAAATCAAACTCAGCCACAACATACAGGAGAAGATGATTTCATAGATACGATTGCGGCGAAGAGGATTTTGACGTATCGGAGAAGACTTTAAGACGATAAACAACAATCTCGACTAAACGGTTAAAGAAGCGAGAAAGTTGTGTGTTACGAAAGAGAGAAATTTGTTTTACCACTGGAATTATGACGACAGTTGATTGTCTTCTCACTCTTTGATCACAAAAATTAATGACGTGGATACACAAATTAGTGACGTTGATTTGTTAATTAAAAATAATATCAATTAAAAAAAACTAAACAAGGATCTTTATTGTAATTTATAAGGGTACATAGACTTTATAGTTATCTTCAAAAAAATTATACTATTCTAGTAATATAACAACTTTTTATGATATTCCAGTTATTTCTCTTTTTTTTTACTGATGTGCTGGTTTTTTTTCTTGTTTTTTTCATTTTTTGTCTTGTTATCTTGACAAGACTTACTTGTATCAGGGAAGGAGAAACATCACTGCCTCTGATTCCACCAAACTACTTGACAATAAGGTAAGTTTCTAGTTTTTTACGTCAAAATATTAACTTTTGCATTTATGATTTCAAATTAAATTTCACAGTTCAATATTTTCAAAAACCGGACCTACCCGATGGTTCGACCATGAACCGATCACATACCCGGGCTGAGTCCAATAATTGGTTCAACCATGAATTAGTCATGTAATTAGATTGGATCTCTAATTATTGAATTGGATAAAGACAATTAAAATAACAAAAATCAATAAAACAAACCATACAAAAAGTTAATATTTATAATATTTTTATATTGATATTTTATTTATATTTAATTAGTATCATATTTACCAACATTAACTTTAATTAATATATTAAAAATATATTGAACCAGAATTATACAACCAGGTTTGATCCAATTGAACATATTGAGCTGTGACCCAGATAATTATCCGGTTCAGTTTTCTATTCGGTTTTAAAAATATTGGTTGTATATATTACAGAGAGTTTTCAAGTCATTTTTGTATCGCGGTATAAATATTTCAATAGAGTGTTTTATATTTTGGGCCACACATCTCACACCTATTTCTGCATTCGATTGTCTAATTTTCTGTTGAAAGTATTGTAATTCTACCAGAGTGAAATCTGATGTCTCATTTTGTGATATGGATGGAAATGTTCCAGTTTCTTTTATCCAAAAGTACCTATGAGGAAGCTTGCATCTCAAGAGTGAAAACTGAGGTACGCTACCTTTCTTAAGCAGTTGCTACTTTACGTATTCTATGCTTGTATCGACACATGCCGTACTTCTATATATCTAGTCAATTCATACACTCAATAGGGTGGTTATAAGGTCCATAATTTTTAGTGTATTAATCTGAAACTTTTATGACTCACGAGCTAGTGAAGCCACAACTATAGTGTGATACGGAACAATCCTTTTGAGATAATGGCTAATGGGTCTCACTGCAACTCGACAACGACCTTTAAGATCCTTGAATGTTTGATCTTAAAATCAGCTTTCCCTTTTGTGTTTAATAACAGGTAGAAGATAAGATGTATGGGAGAAGCAGTGATCCCAACGTTGGAGCTTCACAGCTTAGTAGAGCTTCACAACTTAGTGGAGCTGTGGTTGGAAACAACATATAAGCATGAAAGCAGTAGCTGCAACAATAGGTTCCTGGCAAAGGAATTTGTAATGGTGCTAGTTTTAATTGAGAAGAAAAAACATGGATTCTAAGAAGAGTCAACCCCATCCACGAAAATTCATTCCACGGAAACCCATATACGGAAAGCATCCATACGACTGTTGCAGGCAAAAGAAGCCATTTAAATTAAAAGAGTGTTGGGAACTTGTCACATCAGTTTCATTTGTTTAGATTTCTAGTCGGTTACAATTCCTTCTATATATACTGAGACGTAGACTAACAAAAAAAAGACTAAGGGAATAAGATTCTCGTTCTTTACTCTTTCTCTCTTACAAAAAAAATTCTACACACTCTCTCTCTCTTTACTTTATGAATTCACAGCTCCCCTCTCTCTTGTTCTTGAGCTGTTCTCCTGGTTACTTATTTTTTACATGGTCTCAGAGCTTCTAAGCTCCTAAACATCTATTTTCTTGCTGCAAATTCATTTCACTCACCTCATTCTTCATTTACTTAGTTTACTTTCTCAGTTCCTTGAAGAACACCCTTTTATTCAGTGGCTAATAAGTCTGTTCTTGCAAGTTCTATTCATTTCTTTGGAAGTGCTCACTTTGTTCTGTCCATTACAGTTCATTTTAATAGATTACACCTAGTTTTCTTCTTGGTTTCTCTCTAATCCATCAAAATTTAAAATTTCCACTCAGTTCACTCTTTTACCCGTTGGATATAATAACAAATCGAAATGTTGCAGAACAAACCAGTGATCATTCCAGTTACTCTTAAGAGGTTAAACTACCTTCTCTAGTCCAGATTGACCAATACATACCTTGGTGGATGAGTTCTATCCGAGCACATCACTTCAATTGAAGCACCAAGACAGATCACTTAAGAAGAAGATGGCAAAGAGATTGTAGTGACAGATGAAGGCAAATGGAGTCAGGAGGATCTTATGGTGTTGTTTGTCTTGCAAATCTCACTTGATACTCCTATTATGGAGGCTTATTCATATTGTGAAACCGCGAAGTGTTGTGGGACACCTTACAAAAGGTTTATGGAAACAATTCAAACTTGAGCAGAGTCTTTGAAGTAAAGAAAGCAATCAACAACCTACATCATGAGGATATGGAGTTCACTGAGCACTTTGGAAAGTTCATATCACTATTGGGTGAGCTTGAAATTCTTAGGCCAACTACCACTGGTCCAGCTACTCTCAATGAGATGCGTGAGCAAGATAAAATATGTGGACTGCTCCTTACTCTCAACCCAGCCTACAATGATGTTATCAAACATATCTTGAGAGCCTAAGGAGGTTCCAAGTCTTGATGATGTGTGTGCTCTGCTTTCAGAAGGAGGAAGGCTCAAAGGATAGCTGTCTATGGCTAGCAAGGCTGAGAAAGTGGAGACTACTGCAGCAAACAAGGTGGCTTACAAACCAGGAGGTGATAGGCGTGTGACTTGTGAACATGGCAAGAAGCAAGGGTCACTCCAAGAAAAACTGCTGAATCCTCCATCCTCACCTTAGGCCACCTTCAGTATCCAAGTTCAATCAAACTAGAGCTCATGAAGCTGTGCACAACAAGGAGGCTGGAAAGGCTATGGTGTCTACTTCTCATGTTGTGGGAGCTACTTCTCAGATTCCTATTGATGATGCTTCATCCTCAAGTCAGACATGGAGACTCTTATGAAAGCACTCAATGCCAACTCTCGTAACATTAATAGTAAATGTTTAAATGCATCACAAGTGCTAAACCATTGATTGTAGATTCAGGAGCAATCCCATCATATGATTAAGAATTCTAGTCTCATTAGCAATATAGAGCCTGCATTAGGTGATGTCGTGATCGCAAAGGGTGCTAGAATACCTATTAAAGGTATAGGGAAGCTGAAATTGTTTGAAAAGAATCTAAGCATTTTACATGCCAACTTTTGCATCTAACTTACTTTCTGCTAAAAAGGCCACTATTGATCTCAATTGTAAGGTTATTTTCAGTCCTAATGATGTTCACTTTCAGGCTATTGAGACTAGTAAGATTCTTGGAAAGTGTGTGAGCAAAGGGGGACTTGTATATGCACGAAGACACCAACCTTAGATCTACTTTACCTACGGCTTCTAGTTCTATTCATGCTTTAGCTAATAATGAATTGTGGCATGCTATATTAGGTCACCCTCATTCTCTTGTATTAGGATTGATGTTTCCTAATCTATCTTTTAGAAATGAAGTTGTGAAGCTTGTATTCTTGGCAAACATTGCAAGTCAGTTTTTATTAAATATAGAATGTTTGTACAACACTTTGTGTATCTAGAGAAAACCCATAAGTACTTTGTCACTTTCATAGATGAAAAATCCAAATATACTAGGCTAACTTTGATTCAATCTAAAGATAGAGTATTAGAAGCTTTCATCAACTTTCAGAACTATGTATCTAACCACTTCAATGCAAAGATCAAAAATTTTAGGTCAGATTAATGTGAAAAATACACAAGCCATGCCTTCAAACATCATTTGAAAACAACCTGGAATCATCCATCAAACAAGATGTCCTTACATACCTCAAAAAATTGGAGTGGCTGAAAGGAAAAATATACATCTAATGGAGGTTGCAAGAAGCATAATGTTTCATACCAATGTCCCAAAGAGAAATGGGGAGATGCTGTGATTTTAGCATGATATCTCATCAATAGAATTCCAACAAAGATCCTCCGAGATGTATCACCCCTTTCGGCGTACTAACAAAACTAAACACCTATAGATCATTTGCGTGTGTTTGGGTGTGTTTTCTATGTCTTGACATCAGGTGAGTTGAGAAACAAACTTGAAAGCCAAGAGTGTAAAGGCCATGTTCATTGGATACTCTCACACGCAGAAGGGGTATAAGTGCTGTGTACCAGAGTCAAGAAGGGTACTTGTCTAAGAGATGTGAAGTTTGTGGAATCCAAAGGATACTATGATGAGAAGAGTTAGAAAAATATTAGATATCTCTCACATGGACCCTCTAATAGGGCAAACAATCTGGGAACCATTCTAGAAATTCTTAGAAACAGTCAACCTAAGGATAGCAAGGAAACCAGGGGATCTTCTAGTCCCCAAGGGAACTGAAGAAGCAGTCCCTCCTGATTCATGAGGGGGAAGATCAACCTATTTTGCATCATGAAGAAGTTGGTCCAGGAATAAGTTGTTCACGAAGACGCCATCCACGAGGAAGTTATCCACGAAGAAGCTTTCGACAAAGAAACTATCCATGATTCAGCTGTCTATGATCAAGATGGAATGCAACAAGAATTTCAACCATTAAGGAGGAGTACAAGGGTGAAGAAAACATCTCAGTGGTTGAACACCAGAGTATACTTCAACAGCAATGCAGTTGCTCATCCCATACAAGCAACTTGTTAAATGGCATACTATCCTCAGGAGCATCAAGTCTTCATAAGTAACTTGGATCAAGAGTGCATCCCGAGGTCTTATGAAGAGGCAATGGCACTGGATGAATTGAGAGACTCAGTCGGAGATGAGATCAATGCCATGATCAAGAATGATACTTGATATGAAACTGAGCTCCCCAAATGAAAGAAAGCACTGGCAAGTCGCTTGCTCGTCACCATCAAGTACCTAGCTAATGGAAAACTATAAAAGATGAAGACAAGGCTGGTTGCAGGGGGATACACTCAGGTCTATGGAGAAGATTACATTGATACATTTGCTCCACACCATAAGTGTTGTTCTCTCGATTAGTGGTTAATTTGGAATGGATCTATGGCAAATGGATGTCAAGAATGTTTTCTTACAAGGTGAATTGGCAAGATAAAGTATATATGCATCCTCTTCCTGGCTTAGAAGACATGGTGAAACCAGAGAATGTATTGAGATTGAAGAAAGCCATATATGGATTAAAAAATCTCCTAGAGCTTGGTATCACAAGCTAATCACAAGCCTTGAATGGAAGAGGGTTCATGAAATCAGAGGCGAAGGCCATACACTCTTCACACTCTCAAGACAGCAAGGAATTGTGGTTATTCTTGTTTATGTTGATGACATAATCATAACATGAAGTGACAAGGAAGGTATCATCTCAACCAAAGCTTTTCTTAAATCTGCATTTGATATGAAAGATTTGGGTGAGTTAAAGTACTTCCTAGAGACTGAGATATGCCGATCTAAATAGGGGTTTTTATTATCTCAAAGGAAGTACACACTTGATCTTTTAAATGAGGCATGAAATCTTGGAGTAAGGGTAGCCAAAACACCATTTGAAGAAGGGTACAAAGTATTGCGTGAGGGGGAGTTCGAAGATGAGCCATTTGGAGATGTCAAGCTCTATAGGAAAATGGTTTGGAAGTTGATCTACCTAACCATTACAAGACCAGATATATGCTTTGATGTGAACCAACTCAGTCAGCATATGCAAGCACCTAAAGTTCATCATTGGAATATGATGGAAAAAATCTTGAGGTATCTAAGGGACCGCAACACAGGTCAAGGTGTATGGATGGCCTGTAACAAAGAACACATAAATTGTGGGATATTGTGATGCAGATTAGGCTGGTGATAGAGTAGATAGAGGTCTGCAACAGTCTATTGCATTTTCATTGGAGGCAATTTGGTTACATAGAAGAGTAATAAGCAGAAGGTGTATCATATTCAAGGGCTGAGCAGAGTATAAAGCAATGAAGACGCTTACTAGTGAACTCATTTGGATCAAGAACCTGTGAAATGGCTTTGGTCATAAAGACAACAACACCAATAGCAGTGCATGTGATAATCAGGCAGCTATTCTATAGCATCAAAGTCAGTTTTTCATGAGAGGACAAACACAATGAGGTGGATTTTCACAAAGTGAGACAAGATGTGGAGCAACAGATCATATTACCTTGCTACACAAGAGTAAAAATCAACTAGCTGACATCTTCACCAAAAAAGAAAGCACCAAAGTCTGTGAGTTCATCCATCCAAGGTTGGGACTCATGGATACTAGATCATGATTCTCTCGGCCATGACGTATCTACTTTTTTCCTTATTGTGGTTTTGTCCCATTGAGTTTTTTCACACTAAGATTTTAATGAGGGATGTCTTCATGGTTTCTAAGCTTAACCATCCTTATGGCTAAGCTTGGGGAGGGGGTGCTGAAAAGAAGAAACATGGATTCTGGAAGAAGAGTCAATTCATCCACGGAAATGCATCCATACGACCGTTGGAGGTAAGAGAAGCCATTTGAATTTGAGTTAAAATAATTGTTGGAGACTTGTCACATCAGTTTCATTTGTTTAGATTACTTGTCAGTACAATCCATCTATATATACTTAGATGTACAGTACAAGAAGATACTAAGGAAATAAGATTCCTCTTCTTTATTTTCTCTCCTACAAACAATTTTCTACACTCTCTCTCTCTCTCTCTCTTTACTTTCTGGATTCACGACTCCCTTTCTCTCTTGTTCTTGGATGTTCATCCTAGTTACTTATTTTCTTACAAGTGTATGCTCGGAAGCTCCTTGAATGCAATAACTAATGAGCTGTTCTTTTGAATAAGAAACTAAAATTAATCTTCTTTTTCACCGAGAGAGGAAAAGGTCGAATTAGTTGTGTAGTTTAGTGATAAATCATATAAATGTATCCTATAATCTTATAATGAAAGATTTGGTTAAACAGATAAACAGATAATATAAGAACCAATTCTAAAACAGGATTCATAAGCCATTGTAGTAATAGGAAAGCTAAGAATGTCCATTGCTACATATGTTAAAGCGCTAAAACGCACATTTGTTTTCTTTTTAGTAATGAAAATATTCAAATTAGGATGACTCTTTAAATCTAACTTGGATCCTACAAATACATATACAAATCTGGCTTTCTTTCTTCTATATAACCTGGAACATCATCTAAATCGAACAGATCATGTATCTTTTAAAGAGAAGAGATACATGATCATTTGAAACTTAAACAATTGATTATATAATCGATAAATATAAGTTAAATAAATCAAAACTAAGAACTTACATCTAGCACATCCATTCCCTCTTCCTCTTGTAGCAACACGAGAGTCTATTGTAGAGCTCACAACAAGAGTTAAAGGAAAATTGTTCATATACTCTTCAAAAGCTTATAATACTTATTCTCAAATTGTTTTATCTTTTCTTTCAAGTGAAAGATCATGATCATCAAAAAAAACACTTCAAAAGTCTGAACTTCATCCTAGGATCAAAGAACCCATTGCAATAATAATACTGCTATTGTTCCCAATATTTCAAAAAAAATTCCCATCTTAGAGATCATCTCCCTGATAGTGCTATCTTCAATACTAGTGTTCACTTTCAACAAACATTGATCTTCCATATATGCCCAAAATATAAGTTAATATGGAATATCTTGTCCCATAAATTATAGTGGTAATACATTAAAAGAGTATCAAAATCTCTTGGATAATCTTTGTGAGACTCGACCCGGATGTTAGTCCAAACCGATCTCACATAAATCGAGCCGATATGCGACCGAGTCTAGCCAGGCCATTTTTAGGTTCCTATCATGTTTCAGTGTAATATTAAAGTGAAGTTCTTAACCAATAATTCCCTAACTACTCAATCAATACGTGGAAGAAAATAAAGCCAAATCTCTACATTGCATGAATCATTAAGGATTAGAGTCATTGAAGTTTAAATATAACAATATCGATCATATACAATACTAGACCTAAATGTCCCGAACACCACTCACACCCATCAGTCGCCTGTTTTGCGTAAACCTAGACCATCCTTACAACGTGCAACATTAAATGAGGCATAAGCAACTATATAATTTCTTAGTGAGGCGAATCATTCTGCTACACGGTTAGTCCCAAAACCTAATCCTAACAAAATGATCTTAAGTCTTTGAAGCGACTATAGACTCTTGCTCATCCGGCGTACCCACCAGCTTAATACATTGCCACATTAACGACCATTCAAGAATATTAACCAAGACCTTGATCAAGACTTTGACCAAGACAAATGGATTACCTCTTCATGGACTTTTTGTAATGATGAGCCTTCGAACAACTTTCTGGACAAGATCCTAAATCGGATTTGGAGGGTGAAATCCACCTCCAACAAAATCTAAGTTAATAGAGAAACTCTATTGTAGATGTATATATTGGGGTAAAGTCCATTTCTATAATAGAGTTTGTCTATCTATAGCAGAAAGTATAGATAAATGTTATTTTCATCCGAAAATATAGAGACAAAAAGTAGTATTCTTCTATATTTTCTCAAAAATAGAGGAACTATATTAGGAATAATGCATTGGAGAAAAACCACCTCTGTAATGGAGATCTCTATTTTTAGAAAAATATAGTGATATATATTGGAAATGTTCTCTATAATAAATAAAACTGATGTTTTCTGAGTCTACCATTCATCAGAACTTTTAGATGTCTTAAGAGATGATGTTCATGCAACTTATGCAACGTAAGTAAATACAAACAAATATGTAAAACGAAAGCCCTACTATAACATGATTGTTTCATGCTAATTATGCCACGTATAGCTACATAAGTATGTTCAAAAATACATGTATTAGTTTGCTTTATTATATTTAGCTATTTAGAAACTCGTCGGGGCATCTAGAGCCATCATTAGTTACAATTCCTTTTCTATCTTTGACTTACTACGCAAGTATACGTATGAGCTTGTAAGCTATTATAACCAGTTGCTTCAGTCTTGTTTAGCTTCGTCATGATCCAATCTATAATTAAATTGCTGTACTTTCTCATTTTTAATTTGATAATGTTTTTTATTATCTTCTTTTTATCTTTAGTTATTATATATTTAATGAAAATTTAACAAATTTTGAACATTGGAACAAGATGTATCATCTATACGCTTGTGTTTTAACATAATTACAACACATTTTAACATAGATTTGGCCTGAAATGGTTTAACCAGCGAAACAAACAAGCTGCTTAGGTGCATCGAAAATGACTTCATCAGTCGAACCACCAGCTTCATCAATTGCCACATTAACGATCATCAAGAATATTGACCAAAATCTTGACCAAATTTTGACCACGGCAAAAATGTTAGCTCTTCATGAATTGTGTTTTGATGATGAGACTTCGATCATATTTTCTGAACCGGATCCTAAATCGGAATTTGGAGGGTGAAATCCGCCTCCCAAAAAAAAGCTTAATTGATTGAAATCATATATAAACATAAGTAAATGAGTGTTATTTCTCAATCAATTTCATAATCATCTTTCTCAGTTAAAAAATTATCCATATCGCTAGCAAGAATGTGTCTAAAGCAAGCGATGCACGATTGTGTTTAGTTCCACCTAATCCATGGGTCCTTAAGAAAAAGTTAACCTACTGTGATCTTTGTTTTCTGGTAAATTATATCTACGATAGGGGAACTTTTGAAAGTTCTATAGTGCTGGAGATGAACAATGTTATGGTCCATAATTTGGGATCATCAACCGGTGTTGAAGTGAAGTTTCATATGTGGAGGCAAGTCATGAAGCTGATGATTATACAGTAACATTAATCAAGAAAACCAAATACTTGTTTAAGGCAAGAATGAGCAATATTGGTTAAGCAAAAGATTACAAAACTGGCGATGAAATTGACTCACATGGGATAAAAGCTCTAGAAGAATTGCAGTTCTACATAGTCTTCGTAATTATCAGAGAATTTCTAATATTTACTTGAGGTTTTAATTTACAACATTATAATTATTTTTCAAGTGGGTATTCTATTAGTCTAATAATAAATAAAATTGAAGTTTTGTTAAATCTGCCATTCATTAGAAACTTTTATATGTCTTAAGAGATGTTTTATGCAATTTATGCAACATAAGTAAGACCCATTTCAACAAATATGTAAAAATAAGCATTAAATTAGAGCCTGATTGATGCATGCTAATTGTGCAATGTACAATACATAAGTATGTTCAAAATATATGCTAGTTCTTTTGGTTGTTTAGTAGTTTAGAAACTTGTGGGATTAATTAGAGCATCATTAGTTACAATTCCTTTTCTACATTTTCCTTACTACACAAATATAAATATGTGCCTGTAAGTTATGTAACCATATGGTCTTTGATTTAGTCTTGTTTGGCTCCGTCATGATCTGATTTCTGATTTAATTCTTGAACTTTCTCGTTTGTTAATTTGTTTATATGTTGTTGATCACTATTTTATCTTTTTCTTCATCTATTTAGTGAAAATTCTACAATTTGTGGAACATTGGGACAAGATGCAACCGCTATTTTCTTGTGTTTTTAACCTAATTGCAAACAAATTTTCACATAGATAGGTCTGAAATGGCTTAACCAGAAAAAACGAGCAAGCTACTTAACTGCATCAACATGAATTCATCAGTCGAACCCACCAGTTTCATAAATTGCCACATTAATGACCATTCAAGAATATTTACCAAGACCTTGACCAAGACCTTGACCAAGACCATGATCAAGACCTTGACCAAGATAAATGATTAACTCTTCATGGATTAATCCACCAGTATAAATTGTCACATTAAATATCATTCAAGAATATTGACCAGGACCTTGACTAAGACCTTGACTATGACCTGACTAAAACCTTGACTAAGACCTTGATTAGGACTTTGACAAGAATTTTACAGACAAATGGATTAGCTATCATGATTTTTTGGGATGATGAAGCCTTTGAACAGCTTTTTCTAGATCAGATTCTAAATCAGTTTTGTGGGTAAAATCATCTCCAACAAAAATCTCAATTGACTGAAATCTATATAAACACAAGTAAATGAGCTCTATTTCTCAATCAATTTCGTAATCATCTTTCTTAGTTAAAAAATTATCCATATGGCTAGCAAGAATATAGCTCAACCAAGCGATACAAAATTGTCTCTTAGCTCACCTGATCCATGGTCCTTATTAACCGACTCTGATCTTAGTTATCATGGTAAGTTATATATTACCTAAGAGAGATTTTGAAAGCTCTCGATACTGCCGGAGATGGACAATGTTATGGTCCAGAATTGGAATCACCAAACGGTACTGAAGTGAAGCTTCATATTGTGGAGGAGGTCATGAAGCTGATGATTACACATTAACATTAAGGAAGAAAAACTCAATATTGGCTTAAGGCGGGATGGACCACTATCGCTAAAGCAAAAAGTTGCAAAACTGGCTATGAAATGGACTCATGTGGGATAAAAACTCTAGAAGACTTTTATTTCATCATATCAAGTAGTCTTTTTTAATTATCAGAGAAACTTTTCTAATAATTATTAAAAGGTTTTAATTTACTATACTATAATTATTTCATGTGGTTTTTAATGAGTCTTATAATAAATAAAATTGATGTTTCTAAGTCTACCATTCATCAGAAACTTTTATATGTCTTAAGAATGATGTTTATATAAGTAAAATCTATACAACAACTAGGTAAAATGAGCCCTAATGAGAACTTGATTGATGCATGCTAATTATGCAATATACAATACATAATTATGTTCAAAATATATGTACTAGTTCCTTTGATTATCTTTAATTGTTTAGAAACTCATGGGGTAGAGCATCATTAATTAAAAATCGTTTTCTACATTGACTTTACTATGCAAGTATTATAAATTATGTTCTTGCAGTATCGTGTATCCCAGATGGTCTCTTTAATTAGTCTTGTTTGGCTTCATATGATCCGATCTTCTGGTTTTATATTCGTGAATTTTCCCCTTTTTTAATTCGATTATATGCTTTTATTATCACTATATTTTAACTTTAGTCATCATCTATTCTAGTAAACACATTCTACAACAATTGTGAAATATTGGGAACAAGATTGCATACCGCTGTTGTGCGTTTTAACATAATTGCAACACATTTTTACATAGATAGCCTTATTATGGTTGACCAGCGGAACTGCACGCGAAGCTTCTAGGTGCATTCGACATGATTTCATTCAGTCAAACGTACCAGTTTCATAAATTGTCATATTGAAAGGCCATTCAAGAGTGTAAACCAAGATCTTAACCAAGCCTGGCCAAAAGTTTGACCACACAGATTCTTTGAACAAGACCAATGAACCCTTAGCATTCTCATTCGTGATTTTTTTGGATGATGAGTGGCCCGTCGACATCTTTTCTGACCGGAGTCCTAAATTGGATTTTGGAGGGTGAAATCCATCTGTAACAAAAAGCTCGGTTGATTGAAATCTATATAACACAAGTAAATGAGGTTTCTTTCTTAACCAATTTCATAATCATCTTTCTCAATTAAAATTATCCATATGGCTACCAAAATTATGGCTC
>CAJHQP010004052.1:0-59558 GCA_905132765.1 Moricandia arvensis
TAAAAGTGATATGACGTATCCCAAGTCATTCATTATCTTCTTCAAGTGTGGGGAGAAAAAAAGTTTCCAAAATCATATATACTTTTAAGTAGTTAACAATATTAATCACTAACCTAATTAAAGCACAAGAAACAAACAAAATAAATCGAGAGAGAACAAAAAAACCATTGTCTCTACACCTTCTCCGGTGGACGGTGCTTTAGGTTGGGCTAAAGAAGTTGATGCAATGATTGCTTCATCAAAACACAAGAGATAGTAGTTTCACCATTAGTAAACACATATCAATGGTTTGTGATAAGCCAAAACCCCAACCGTATATCTGGAATTTGTCCGGTCAATTAGTTGGCCTTGGTTTAATTTATTATGTATTTAAGACATAGAAACCGAACACTATTGTCGGTTTAATCTGTAGTGACTTTGAAGTAATTCCGGGTATAATGGGTATAAGTTTGGTTCAATTGATATTTACCATTTGTTGGATGTATAAAAAAATGAAACCAAATCAACTGATTTCAGTTCAAATTTCTGCGTGAATAAACTTTGGTTTGGGCAGGTAAACCGGATTCGCAACTCTAGTTTTTGTACTTTGTCAATTGATACAAACAAACCGGTAAGAAAAAACGACAAGTTATTACGGAGCTTTGGTCTGACAAAGTTACAAGTTTATATATGCAATTCAATTTTTAAAAACACTTTTTGTGTAATAATTGCTTTATGTTCTGAAGAATCATATTATCAAAGTCTCCTTTTCTTACTACTATTACTACTGAGGCATGTTGTCTTCATTTCTTCACTTCACATTGGTATAGAAGGACTTGACAGAGAGATCATGGTTCCGTTTACGCTTCAACCTTCTCTTCGTTCTGTCTTCCTTCTCGTCAAAATAAGCAAGAAAGTCTGCAATGTATTAGAACGTGAACTTCTTGTGAAGTACTATAGCTTCATCCTCAGCTTGTTGTCGTTGCAAAAGTCTCGGACTATCCTGAAGAAGTAGATAAGGAGAGCGATGAAACAAGCAACCCCACACAGAAGGAACAGCCCCCAGAAGCTATTGGAGATCAAGCTGTTCTTGATCATCATGTGAGTACGAACCATTCAGGTTACTACAGTTAGACTTCGAAAGCCCACTTTTCACGTATCTTCTGAAGCTGTCCTGTTTCAGACAGACCTAAGATAGCGGTTGACATGTCAACAGCTAACGGGGAGTCTCTTGGGAATGCCTTGAGACAAAACAAGATGGTTCAAGATTCATTTTCAGACAATGCTTAGAGAGAGACTTCAAGAGAAAACGGTACTTACAAAATCCCCAGCCACTTCTGGGTGAACGCTTGGCCTCTGATGGCAAACCCACAGAACTCAGAGAGGAAGAGATCAGCGTAAGGACGTTCATCGACAATAGCAGAGACAGTTCCGTTTTGAAGAGCTGTTGCGAATTCTTTTGGGGAGCCAAGTGGCACAAGTCTGGATCTAGCGATGTTAAGCTCATCAATCATGTAGTTTTCAGCATAAGAACCTACCTGAAACCCAACACGTTCACTGCTGCTCATGAGTGTGTCTACTCCTTTGATGGGTGAGTTAAGCTGTTGCACTGTAAGAATCGATGTAAGACTAGCTGTGTAGCTTGAGGTGATGATCAGAACCACAAAAAGCCAGATCAGCAACACAACACGACCGAGTGTGCTCACTGTATTCTCCCCTGCAAGTTTGACCAACTCCAAGATGTTAGGAAACTCTAGGCATGGGCCAAATTATGTTGAATTTCAGAACCAGATCCGATCCGAATTTTAAGGTACCAATCTGACATAAATATCCGAAACCGTACATGATTTTCTATATTAAAAAAACTAGATCCGAACCCAAAAATTACAAATATCCAAAAATATCCTAAGTATAATTATATATATTTAGAAATATTAGTCAAATTAATACTTCTACTAATTCAAATTATAACTATAAATTGAATATAATTAGTTAGTTTTTTCGATAATTCGGATATTTTCAATTATGTTTGGATATAAAACACCGGATCCTAGCCAGATGGATAAATTCAATTATTTTTCTATACATTTGGATAATAATAAGTGAATTCGAACCTGAAACTGAATTTTTAAGGTTCTTGCGGATATAACCAAACTGATCCATATCCAAAGAATACCAAACCAAATCCGATCCAAAATTCTAAACTCTCCCATAGATACTAATTTTCCTAGATCTGAAATATCCGACCCGAATCTGATTCCATACGAATGTCCATCTCTAGGAAACTCTATACATGTACTTGATAAGGGATTTTTAGTTCTTAGAGCAAATCAATGTAGTATTTAAGATTGTCGAACCACAGGGAACTAGTGATCTATAACACTAAGAATACACAAATTTTCCTAATCTAAGCAAATAAGAAGATTGGTGATTTGTAACAACTAAACTCTAGAATTATAAACAAAGTGATCTCAAATCCTAACAAGAAACAAGCGCAAGAATCAAACTTTCAATCAATAGCTAAGGTAGATCCATGGATAAGATCATCGATATCGGGTGATCAAGATTCAATCTAGGATGCTCAAACAAAACAATCAACAAGTCTATAGGTCTAAATCTCGTTCAAATAGACTAATCCACTCCCGTGACAATAGCCCCTATGCTAATTATGAATTAGACATCAACTCCCGTTGGCCTTATCCAATCAAGCATGCATAAAACACAAGTCTACTAACCACTAAACATCTTGACAACAACTCCCGTTGGCCAAGCATGTAAAGGACAATACTAGGTTGTTCAAGCATTTCATCGAACACCTTCCGGGCGTGAAACTACTTATGATCTAGATTAGATTTCCCAACCTTAACCTAGCATTAAAATCACCTAATAAGCCATAGAAACAAAGTTAATCAAGCAAGAATCATCCTAAACATCCTCCTAATCACCCTAATCTACTTAACCCATAGATCTAAGAATGTCTACTCAATGAACTCCATGATAAACCTTAAATCTATGTGAGATTCAAGGTTAATCATGTTAATGAGCAAGAGAAACAAGATATAAGATAAGTTCTTCCTTAGAAATCAACAAAGATTCAAGCTTTTACAAATTTAGACAAAGTCTCGGAGAGAAAGTGAGATATTTAGGGTTTTTGGGGTGCAAATCTATTTGTAAGAAGATAAAACTCGAGCTGGTTTGCTCCCATAAACCAAGGTTAAACCGGAATAAAACCGGTTAACAACCTGATTTTGCGACTTGTCTTCGTCGTCGCGGTGTGATCATGCCGCTGCTTCAAGCCGCTACCAAGCTTGTAACGGTTACCTTAGACCGCTGTACGGAGCCGATATGAAGCAGGGAGTTAGAGATGCAGAGCCAGCGGCCAAGCAACGCCGCTACGTCGAGCCGCTGCGAACGTTCACGAACATGAGTATCAGCTCTTCTTCTTCGTTTGGTCAAGCTTCTCCTCGCATCAACAGTAGCCTTGCTCGCTGTCTCACCTCCGCCTCGAAACAAGCTCCTACGGCGAGCTCTTCCATCTCCGCCACATCTCAGCTCAACCCACGGTGTCACGTCTCCATCTCCTTCACATCTCACACTCTCGTTCCTCGTGGTTCAAACCGAGATTGATTCGAAGCCAAGACGTTGCGATCCTCCACCACGGGAACTGGTCCTAGTCGTGTCCTCCGCCGTGCCTCCGGTCTCGTCGCTGGAATCAACGGAGATTCTGTTGCAGGAAAACTCGAGGAGCAACCATGGCCAGATCTCACAGTTTTGCATATTTGGTCCTCCTTTTTTCAGTTAATTGCAATTTGACCCCATAAATTTCTATTGTGAAGAAACAACCTCGCGAATCAGACCCAATACTTTCAATGTTGCAATCTAGCCCTCCGTGTATTTGCAAAATGGTCCGCTGGTTTTTACTTCTTTTCAGTTTGGCATCAAAGTCTTGAAAGTTACATATTAACCCTTGATTTTCGCCCTAAACTTCCAATTATGCAACCTACACCCTGTCAAATGCAATTATGCATGCAAATGCAATATAAAGACCTAAATGCAACCTAAAATGAGAATAATAAACTAAAATATGAATCTAAAACTTAACAAAATCAAGAGATATCAGTACTCTAATAACTAGCTGGTATGAACTTACTGTGGGAGAAAAACATCGTGGAGAAGGTGAACCTGCATGAGAATAAGTATGTTATACACCAACACATACGAATAGTGTAGCTTCAGTGACTGTTTACTAACCAGAGTATTGTAACAACTTGACTCCTTGGCGGTCCACGGAACTCATCGTTAATCCTATGTTCAAGAATCCATATTACTGATCCAATGGTGAGAAAAAAAGCTGCTGTTACAGCCCACATAGGAGGAGTAAAAGGTCTTAAGAACGCCCAAGGAGTATCATATAGCTTCGTGACAGCAGCTACCACTACAAGCCCTGACTCTATGTATGGCTGAGTGAAGTCCACAATCCTTGTTCGTTTCTTAACAATGGCTATGTCACCTACCACAGCATCAAACACCTGAAACATGAAAAACAACTCAACGCTGTTACAGTCAGTGCTCTAGATAAGGCTTTGTTTATGATCTCTTGATCCTTTTTGACTCACCCCTGTAGAGACACTGTTGACAAGTTCATTGTAGTTTGGGTTCTTGAGACCGTCTCCAAAAAGGACAAACTCATGAGGAACCGGATAAGAAAGCAGCTTTATTGCAGCTTCAAAGACATCAATGGAGTAACCTTCCACCTTGTTGCTTCCATTAACACTTGACACAACGTCCTTGAAGCTTGCTCTATTAGGTACACCAATTCTCAACCGTCTCCCGTTCTTAGGGAACACCCATCCACGAGGCGTCTCAGACGCCCCACCAGGCCAAGTCACATTGTACAGATGTTGGTTTGAGCTAGAACGGTTTGCTGGCTTGCTGTATAGTGACTCAGGAGGTATAACAGAGAGACCAGAATGGTTAGACCAGTAACCTATCTGCTTAAACCCGTCACCGACAATGTTTATAATGTCATAAGCAGGATGAAACATTGATCTGTCTGGAAGAAACTGTACTGGACCTGTGACACCAGACATCTTTGTCTTCACAATATAATCAAGAAACTGTTGTCCTTGATCAAATATGCTCAATGCACTTAGATTCAATGTTCCACCCTTCAAGCTTGTTAACTTGGAGTCTCTGGAGAAGGTAATGTTAGCTCCACTATCTAGAAGACTCTTAACAGCTCTAGCAATGATCCAGACAGTGTCATATGCATAGAGTGCATTCACATTTAGCCCCACAGTTCCATTACTCAACTTGTTCCACCGTGCCACAAAGTCTCTTCTCTTTCTTGATTCTGGAGTGTGGATACGAAGAGTGAGCACTCCTCCAATGGATTCTATCTTCTTGGGAGGTAAAGGGTTATATGAATCCAACAGAGAAGTCAACCATGTTGTAGCTATCCATACATAGCCTTGCTCCATCATGCCAAGCTTCTTGGCTTCCTCAAATATCATTATACCTGTTTTAGGGAATGTGTTCACAACGATTGCACGAGACTCCATGCCTTGTATCTTGGTTAACTCATCTATGATCTCACGAGGACTTGAAATCACCACATCTAAAGGAAGCACCGCCTTGTAAGAGATCTTGCAGCGTCTTCCTTCAAGCTCATCGCCTAAAGATGTTACACCGTTTCTGCTGTTGTCATCGTCGTTGTACAATGCAACCACGTCTGACCAACCGTAGTAAGTTATCATTTCCGCAATGGCACGCATCAGAAAGAGATCGCTAGGTGCTGTTTGGACAAAGAAGGGGAACTGGAGTGGCGAGAGACTAGGGTCTAGAGCTGTGAATGACAACATAGGTACTTTAAGTTCATTCGCAATATAGGACAGAACATGAGCCATTATTGATGTCTGAGGACCAATTATTGCCACAGCGTTAGTCTCCATAAATTTCAACGCTGTGATACAAAAAGCAACACAAAGATACGTAAGAGTTTAGTTTTCAAAATAGAAGGGCAAATTTCATATAGATAGCACAAAAATAGTAAAAAAGAAAAAAAACACCTAAATAGCATTTATTAAAATATAAAATAATAAATCACTCCAATTCCTAAATCTTTAGTCTAATTTCATCTTCTAAATACTAACCCTTAAATTTTACTCACTAAACATAAACTCAAATGTTTTAGAAATAATATTTTTAAATTAGTGATAATTTTGAAAAAGTTCCCCTCGTATTAAATTTGGAACATTTTTTTATATTATTATTCTAGGGCATTGCTCAAAATAGAAAGATAAAACTTTCATTTACCTCCCATGATGCTGAGGAATCCACTGCGCTTAGGATCATGCATCAATATACGCAACTTCGATCCACCGAGGAAGCTAGGATCGGAGTTCACATCGTCCTCTGCAGCTTTCAAGGCAATATTTGCAACTTTACCATGTAAAGTGGCTAAACCGAAAATTGCTCCAACATTCACAACATGTGGCCTTGAAGCTCCCTCTGAAATGATCCGATTACCACTGAGAACAATGAAGCTCAACAGAACCAAAACCCAAGACATTTTGGCTTTATCAGTTCCTGAAACACCAAGTTGATAAACAAACAGCAAGTAGCAACTTCAGATAAAAGTACTAAATATTAGTCACAAAGCTAGAAACTTGTTATGGAGAAAAGAAAGTAGATTTGAGCAGAACTGAAAACAAGTGGCACGAGGATGAAACCCTTACCTCGACCCTGGAAGATAAAAGGGTTGGCAAGGAATTTGTGGCAGAGATGCCAAAACCCAAACCAATATCATCCTTTTAAAAACAAAAAAAGATTGGTTACATACAGAAAACATATAGCTGAAAGAAAGGCATGAGGAACACGCAAAAGGGTATATAATAAGAAGAGAAAAACTAAAAGGGGGGAACAAGTGGGTCTTAAACAACAAAAAGAAATGGTTAACCAGAATACTAGATCTTGGGTATGCTGGAAGACTTGCGGAAAATGCAAACTTTTTGTGGCATTTTATTACTTTCTCTTTTTATTTATTTTTTTGGATAATGGGTGAAGATTTGATTAAACTTACAACCATAACTCATGCAGTACGTGCTGAAGAAAAGTTAAGGAATAAAGTCAGAGCATCTTTAACCCAAGCACCTCAAATGGGATGCTTAATTTTTTTTTCTTTCTTTTTTTTTGATATTTAAAAAAAAAAAAAGACAAACAATCGTGGACCGCCACGTGTCAATGAGATCCGCGAATAGTGCAAGAGTTGATACTTAGGGAGTGCTTATTTAAGCAATTTAGGAAGTGGTGCTTAGAGAATGCTTAGCTTTTTGGTGGACCTCACACACTAAGCACCCCTCTAAACACCCCGGATAATGGTGCTCTCAAAAGATAGAGATATATCAAACTGGAAAGAGAAAAATCTAGGATACAAAGCATAATCAAATCTCCAATATCAAAAAAAAAAAAAAAAATCTCCAATATCAACAGTGTAAATCATGGGAGACTGTTGGTTTCTTTTTAGAGGAAACTCCACCAAAATTGGATAATGGAAAATGAAAATCCACTTTCAAAAATTTTCAATTTTCTTGCAGTGCACCAAAGAACTTATATGTTCATTAGCCGGTTTAGAAATTATTTTCAATAGGGTCAGAAGAAAACTATACAAAACTATCAGTTCAAATCACCTACAAATATACCACATGCTCACTCATAGACTAAATTTTCCACAGCTGTTTTATTTGTAACTAAGTTCAAACAATTTTTTTGATTTCAGGTATATATATAAATCATTTATAAAACGGATTCTAGCTCAGTTATGTGTGCTGATTGGAGAATATGTCGTCATTCTTGTATCAAATGATCATTTAGGAGTTTGAGTCTCTTATCAGTTCAAAGTTTTAGAATTTCTTATTATTCAAGCTTCATAACTCTTTTAGAATTTCTTCTTACGCTACCTCAAAATATTTCTCATTTCTTATGAGACTAATTCATTTAGGTAGATATAGCATGAAGTTTATAGTTAGAGTATTCACAAACGAACGATACTAAAAGGTTGATTGGTTGATGTTGTAGCTTTATTTTTTTTTTTAGTTAAAATGTTGTGAGTGTCTTTGCTTTGGCTTTAATTATTTTGCTGTAGATTTATTTTGAAAGCACTAAATAAAAAATCTGTAGAAAATTTGATTTTGAGAGTTAACATATTTTCTTTTTAAATTTTTTCTGCTGTGGTTTTAATTTTTAAAGGTAAAATATGATTGATGTAGGAAAAATGGTTGTCTAAAGCCTTTACAACCATAACTAATCAACTTCCTAAATTAATAGATATAATATCCAAGAAAGGAAAGCATTTTGGACAAAGAAATATAAATTTATTTTCCTTTTAATTATCGCTAAAAGGAAAATGTAAACTAAACCGTCGAACTGAACCAGCAAATGAAACGAAGATGCCTAAAATTGTACTGACTGAGAACTTGGGTTACAAGTAGGTATAGGCGTTCGAATCCTCTGGTCGGGTTCCGGTCGGACTTGTCGGGTATGGTCTTCGGATCTTAGACATTTAAATCCAATAAGATAGTTAGAATTTGTTGGTTCGGGTTTGGTTCGAATCATATCGGGTCTAGATCGGTTCAAGTCTTAAATAGTTAGATAGAATTTATCGGGTTCTGGTTCGATTCGATCGGGTCCGAGTCGATTCAGGTTTGGCCAAAAGTAAATACAAAAACACAAAAAAACTACCTAAAAATATTTAAATGACCGAAAGTATCTAAAATTTTATCTAAATTTTGACTCAAATATATGTAACATACCCCAAAAAATTATCTGATCAACCGAATTATATTTTTGAAAATTTACAAATTTATCTGAAATCCAAAATTATACCTGAAAATTCAAACCCGATATTTAAAATAATATCTATAATACCAAAATATACTAAAATATCCATATATAACTAATATATACTAGAAGTTTTGGGTATTTTGGGTATCTCCTCAGATTTGGTTCAGGTCCAAGATCCGCAGATCCTCCATAACAAAACTAATGGAATTAAATTGTATAATGCATATTCATTCCAAAGTAGTTTTTCTGATCAATTCCAATTTAAATTTTTGGATCTGGTTAAAATGTCTAAGCCTCGTTACAAGGTCCACTAGATAAAAAGTTGGCCAGAAAAGCGGCAAAACTCTAAGCAAATACGTTATTTCAAACAGTAGAAGGGACAAGCTGTAACATACCGACACCTAATATGTGGAAATTTTTTTAATATAATTAATTTAATTATCTATATGAATCATTTACCTTTTTAATCATACATTTGTTTAAAAAATTTAAATTAAACGTACTGACTTTAGAATATTAAAATAACAGATGACTTATAGAAAAATAATTCGTAATATTATATGAGTAAAGTTAAACCACGAAAAATGTCATGGCAGAATTAGTAAACATAATTTCTGAGCCTCCAAAAAAATAACATACCGTCCGTTATACTGAATAGAGCCCACAAACTGAATGAACGGGCATGGAAGACTCATTAACCGTGGGCGTTCAGGGCATTACATTTACGTTACACAATAAACCGCTCTGTTCGTCAGCTGAAGTTAACTGTCTCCTTGTTCCTCCATAACTTCGTTCCCACGTAACCTCTCTCCTTCTTCTTCTTCTACTTAATCAAATCCTATCTCTCACTTCTAACTTTTTTTTTCCTTTATCCCGTCACTTTCTTAACGTGATCACAATACCACCAATAATTTCGATTCTGATCCCAATTTTCACATACCACTTCCTCCTACTTCTAACACAATCACCACCATCTTCCCTGATCCATATCTCCAATTTTCTTTATTACCAAGTTACTATCAGATCCCTAGAAAGAAGCGCACCAAAACCGTTGCATTATCCTTTAGGTCTTCACCAAAACCTAAATACTCCAAAAAACCTGACACAAATGCTCCCAAAATCACACGTCCATGTACCGAATGGCGTGGCATTAGTCCTCCTCCTAACCACCATGTCCCCACCGTCGCTTCATTATCAAAACAGCTCAACCAGAGATCACCAAGTTCAGTGTCACTTCTGTCCGAGGAAGAATATGAAGTCGCATCTTAACTATTAATGATGTCTTGTGCCACACCATCATCATCAAGTGGTGGTGAGCGGTTCGAGTGTGGAGGTTGCAAGAAAGTGTTTGGATCACATCAGGCTTTAGGAGGACACAGAGCGAGTCTGATGAGTACAGAAGCTGAGTTAGCACAAGGAGACTCTTGGAGTGAAGCTGAGTTGGCAACCTGAAAAAGAATCATCTTATAATTAGGATCTTAGGCAAATCATAGGAGTATCTCTGCATTTGAGTGAGGCAAGTTCAGAGGTTTCTCTCTGGATTTGAAGGACCTTGGCGTTATGGTTCATAGCCTTCTCGTCTTGGTATTGTTATGGTTCGTATGATAAGCAATAAGATCGAATTTTCCATCTTAATGTCTTATCAGAGTCACAAGAACGTTAAAGGGTGTTTTGCAATCACAAATGTAACCGATGACCCTATGACGGTTACTACTAGTTCTAGTGACCAAGACCATCACGGGAAGATCGTTACGTTTTTCCAGGCATCATAAGTGTGGTATCTGTTTTATTTAGTGTTCTCGAATATTCAGGCTTTAGGAGGTCACATGAGATGTCACTGGGAGAAGGAAGGGGAGACGATGGTAGGTGGGGCCTTGGATCTGAATGTTCCTGGAACAACACAGGATCTCTCTACTTCGGACACATCAGGGTGTTCATTAGATCTTAGGTTAATGACTTTAAACTAGATTTTGATCCGTGCTTTCGCAGCGGGTATTTTTGAATAAGAAATACTATAAGATAGATTTAAAAAAAAATTGTTCTCAAAATAGTATTTAAAGAGAAAAATGACCAAAATAAATTTTATTAAAAGGTGTAAATATACATTTATATCTCTTGGGTTAACTAATCTAAATTTAGGGTTAGAGTTATGGGGTGGGGTATTGGGGTGAGGTTTAAATTAAAAAAATATTAAAATTTTAAAATAAAAATGTCTATTTTGATCTTTTTAAGATCTATTTTTGTGACAAAAACTTTCAAAAAAATCCTATTTGAAAAATTTTACCCTATAAATATATTTAGATTAGGCTTATTTTTATAAACTTTATGTTAAATAAAATTCGTATGTCGCACATGCCACACCTAAATACTCCCCTTATATCCAATGAATTTAGTTATTTATCTAGTCTTAATCATTTGTTTTGCATTAATGTATTAACAGTGCATTTAGAAGTTATTTACAATTCGGGTTTTTTTTTTGTAAGCTACAATTCGATTTTAGCTATCTACAAAATATATTATTTCAGATATACAGAAATAATCTCATTTACTGTTTAATTTATTGGAAAGTGGTGTCTGAAGAAAAAAAATATTGTTAATAATTTGGCTCACTTTGAAATTAGTTAAACATTGCGGTATATAAATTCCTAATAATTTATAAGAAATACAGCAACTTTCTATAAATTTAAATAACATATTTATATTCAGTTGTAATGGATATATCCATATTTTTCATTTGGAAAATTATCTGATAGAAATTTATGATTGGTAATTTATTTTCATATTGTACTCTCTAATAACGTTAGCTTTGAAAAGAAAAAAACAAGCTGATATTCTATCTTTTGTAAAATTATTATATTAAATTAAAAATACAACTTGGATATGATTCAATTATATGGTCCATAAACATTATAACTGAAAGTAGGGTGGACATATATAGAATATCCAGGTTTTTGGAGATAGTCGTATCCGATGTTTTTCGTTCAAATCATCAACTTTCTCATTTGATTCGCTCTATAGCCACTTGGATAGTCGATGTTCGGATATCCCGAAAATTATATGTTTTTAACCATATATTTGATTCGATCTATAAATAAAATTTTGAAAACAAAAAAAAATCTAAAATTAATATAAATAATAATATTTTTATTTACTTTTTAAAATTTTAATAACTAAAATAATTAATTTAATAAATAAAATATTATAAAACTTACTTATAATTCTTCAAATATATGTATATATGCATATAACATATCCGATCGGATACCCTTTTCTAAAATTATTAGTATTTGTGTTTTGATTTGATTCGATTTTAAAAATATTGTATATTATTATTTGGTTTTCTTCGTAGAGTTACCGAGATCCAGATTTTTTTTGTTCGAATCAAAACGGGATAACAAACTGAATCAAATTTACAGATATTTTGTGGAATCCATACACTACAAGAAAACAAGAGAATACCGAGGGCAAAAATCGTCGGTATGTCGTCGGAATAAGCCTATTCCGACGACATACCGACGAAACAAGTCCTCGGAAAAAACTCCTCGGTATTTCATTTTTCCTCGGAAATCCGTCAGAAATTTCCGACGGAATGCCGAGGGACAATTTTTCCGAGGACATTCCGAGGACGAACAGTCGTCGGGAAACTCCTCGGAATATACCGACGAAACAGACCCTCGGAATATTCCGAGCAATTTTCCGACGGATTGATCCTCGAAAGGTCCGACGAAAGCTTCCGAGGGAACGCCCCTAGGAAATTATTCCGAGGAAGTCCTCCCTCGGAATTTTCCGAGGATTCCCTCCCTCGGAAAATTCCGAGGGACTCTTTCCTCGGTATATTCCGAGGAAAGTGTCCCTCGGAATATTCCGAGGAATCCCTCCCTCGGAATATTCCGAGGGACACTTTCCTCGGAATTCTTTTAAAATTTTTTTTTTTTTTTTAACAAAATTTTTGAAAATTAATTTCGAAAATATAAAATTAAAATTGAAAACATATTAGATAACATTCAAAGTCATACAAATAAAAATAAAACATTCAGAGTTTTTGAAAAAAAAAAACTACGGGTTTTGCACATTCGGGTCTTGCACGGTTGGGAACACCTCGTTCGGGTGCAACCTCCTCATCATCTCCATCATTTGCTCGTTCAACCTCCGCTGTGCCTCAAAGCTCGCCTGTTGAGTCGCCATCTGGGTCTCCAACACTGATATGCGATCATCCTTATCCTGCAACTGACCCATAAGTAAATCTTGATCAACAAAGGACGGTGGTACAGCATAAGGCGGAGTCGACCGGGAGCGACGACCCAAACCGACCAAACGTCCTTTCTTCTTTGGAACCGACTGAAATAGAAAATAGCCAAATTTAAATAATAGAAAAAAAAATGAATTGAACATTAAAAAAAAGAACTTACCGATTCCACGATTTCGTTGATTCGAGCCAGGGGCAAGTTGGTCGAAGCCGTCGAATCGTCATCATCGGTTTGAAGCTGAGACACTTCGTCTTCCACCTGAGTGGAGATCAGGTTGACCACATCTCTCACTAGACCATCATCAATCTGGCCAGTCTTCTTGTTGGTATACGCCCTCTTCATTAGGGCAAGATCATCAACGGGGGCGCCATCATTTTCTTCCGTCTTGAAAAAAACATAAATAAACTAACATTATCAATTAGAAGAAAAAAATTAAATAATAGAATAAAAAGCGATTCAACATACCATGCGATCCCCTAGAGTGGCCATAGATTGAGCACCCAGGTTATGCTTGAAGATGCCCTTCCCTTTACGCACGCTCCTCCGGTTGGTGGAGTTGGTGGAAGAGGTTGTTTTCGTCTCTTCCTTAGCCCAATGCGCACACAACCCCTCCCAGACCGTGGGGTTCATCGACTTTGGGACCTTTTAATTAAAAAAAATTTGTTAAATAAATTTAAAAAATATTTAAAAAATATTAATAAATAAAAATAACCTTGTTTATTTCCCACTTCTTCTTCCACTCGTGTATCTGCTTCCCATAGTTGTCCATAACTTTATGGACGAAGTGATCATAGATAAAGAGCGTATCATCGGCATTCCAGGTAAATTCTTGCTGAAAAAAAACAGAATTAGTAGAAAATTTATAATAAATATTAAAAATATAACTAAAAAAATTGAATACATACCGCAAACTGACGAAACCACAGATGTTGTTTGTCGATAGGGAAGTCGGTGAAAGTCGGATGTCCGTAGTCGAGGGCCAAGTACATCATACGGTTGATCCACGCACTGATCCCATTCGAGGATCGGTTGAACCTAATAAAAAAACAAATTATTAATGATGAATCAAATTATAATAAAAAATATATGTTTAATTACCATGTTTGACCCCGTTCACGTGGATACGGAGTGAGATAGGGAAGATTTTCACGACCGGGCTGTCGAACCAAATCCGCAACAATCATCACTCCCGGAGGACCATAAGGAGGCAGGAGCGTGTGCAGGAGCGGGTGCAGGAGCAGGTGCAGGAGGGGGTGCGTAAGCGGGTGCAGAAGGGGGAAATGGAGAGTTAGATGTATGGTAGGAGCTGTGGGGCGAAGCGGAACCCTGAAACTGGCTAGACGAAGCCCGAGACTGGCTCACCGTCTTACCACGAGAACGACGCTGTCGAGCCGCGGTCGGATCATCATAAGACCTTTAAATTTTAAAAAAACATATAAAATTAGTTCTAATAAATATAAATTTTAAAAATTCAATAAATAGTTTAATAATTACAAAAATAGTTTTAATTAAAAAATAGTTTAATAATTACAAAAATAGTTTTAATAAAAAAATAGTTTAATAAAAAAATAGTTTTAATAAAAATAGTTTTAATGAAAAATAGTTTTAATAAAAAAATAATTTTAATAAAAAATAGTTTTAATAAAACAAAAATAGTTTTAATAATTAGACAAAATAGTTTTAATAAATAAAAATAGTTTAATAATTACAAAAAACGTTTTTAATTACAAAAACGTTTTTCATTACATGTTTTAAATTACAAAAACGTTTTTAATTACAAATAAATTTAAAACATTTAAATAAAATAATTTTTATATACAAAAACGTTTTTGTAATTACAAAAACGTTTTAATTACATGTTTTAATTACAAAAACGTTTTTAATTACATGTTTATAACCACAAAATTAATAAAAACTAAAAAAAAATTTCATACCATTATCAAACTCTCAATAACAACAAATAATCACAATCTTCACAAAAAAAAACATATTCAAAACTATCACTACACAATTAAACCATTCAACCTAACATAAATCTATAAAAATCACCCTAACACCATAAACAAACTCGATTTTGGAAATATAAAAGAGAGGATAGGGTCCTTACATGATTTGGGAATGAGAATGGGGAGAAATCGCCAGAAATGGCCGGAAATCGTCGAAGGAGAAGAGGGAGAGGCGGAGTTCGCGAGGAAGAGGCAGAGAGAAATGGGGAAGAAAGGTCTCGGCTTAACCTAATATGTCGAGAATTCCGACGGATGATCATCTGCCATTAGTCTTGTAGCAGATGATAAAGCTGAATGACCATCTCTACACCCTTCGTACAATGGTTGCTTTCCAGCATCCAACATACCATAAAATCTCCTAGCTTCAGCAGTGGGTAAATCTTCCCCTCTAAAATGATCATTACCATCTGCTCAGTACCTACCCCATAATCTACTTCCGTTCTAATTGGATCTTCTAATCTAACCGCAGGCTGAGGTTCACTAGTACTACCATGTTCATAATCAGTTTCTCCATGATGATACCAAATTTTGTAACTTCGTGTAAACCCATTCAAATATAAATGACTCCAAACATTCCACTCTTTAATAACCTTTCTATTTTTACAATTAGAGCAAGGACATCTTAACTTACCTGTTACTTGCTTCCGGTTGTCGTTGAGCTAACCCCATGAATTCGGTTATACCTCGTTGGTATTCATCCGTAAGCAACCTCGTGTTCGGATCCAAATGAGGTCGATCGATCCAAGAACGAAAATAGTTTGAAGAAGACATGTTTTTATGAATAAAATTCGTGTGTAAAGAGAGTAAGAGGGAGGATGGAGATATGGAGTGAATGAGGAGAAGAGGAGTGTGTGTTTTATAGGAGAAATGCCCGGCTATACAGAGGGAATTCTGACGGAATTCGAGGCCAAACGGCTACTCCGTCGGAATTTCCTCGGAATTCCCCAACGGCTCTCAAACGGCTCTCTAACGTCTATATTTCCGTCGGAAGTCATCGGTATTTTCCGAGGAGAGAAACTTTCCTCGGTATTCCATCAGAAAATTCCGACGGCTAGTGGTTTTCCTCGGAATTTCCTCGGAATATTCCCGAGGAAATTCCGAGGAAACATAAAATTTCGTTTCCTCGGAATTTCTTCGGAATGTCCTCGGTAATTTCCGAGGATTTCATTTTCCGTCGGAACGTCCGTCAGAATAACGCTGTTTTCTTGTAGTGATATTGAGATGAGGCTAAAAGAAAATGTCAGATGAGTATCGTTAAATGTGAATAAATTTGACTATCCCTGATTGTTGATGCTTGTTGATTCTGCAATATCATGTTGTTTTTATTTTAATCCCTAAACATTATTTGTGAAATGATTTGTATATATCTAATCACTATATTCATTCTCAACAAGATAAAAAATGACATGATTTTTGAAAAGTATGACATAACATCATCTAACTGTGACATTACAGTTTACCTTATAAAGATTTCTTTTTTTTTAGCAAAAAATTTAAATATAGTAATGAATAATAATTCTTATATCATCACTAAATTAAATTTTTTATATAATATTATTTTTTGGAAAAAAAAATTAAATATATTAATAACTCATATATCACTATTAAAATAAAATACATATCACATTAATAAAATAAACTAAATATAATTACAAATAATTATTAAATAAATATATATATATATTATCAAAATTAATTGTTAGTGTACATTAACAAATACAAGACTAAAGTAATACTAATCAAATAAAAAAATTGTTGATAGTTAAATAATTGAATTTATCAGTTCAAAAGGTTAATTAACATAATGATATTTACCAATTTAAAGTATTTTAACTAAAAAATAAAAATCCAAAATTTATTAAAATTTATATATTTAAATAAATACATTTAAAACTAAGAAATAAGAGACATATTGAAAATAATTAATAATTAAACATAATATAATATAATTAAAAATTATTCTATGAAATATAATTTTAATTCTATTTAAATTTAAATAACATCAAACTGAAAGAGTTAAAAAGAATACAATTTATGGTTTTTTACACCGGTGAAGTTAAATATAAAACTAATAACGTTAAAATGTAAACTAATCTTTTAAAATAATATTATATTTAAAATTATCTTTTTTGTGCATGTCGCAGAAAAAACTTCTAGTAACATATATAAACAAAGTATAAAGCTATAAATATACTATTAATTTTGATTATATTTTAGTTGACTAAACTTTATGTATTTTTAAACATCTGAAATCAATGGGTACAATATTCTGTAAATAATGTCTACAATCTAAACATAATTATGTGTTTAGGTAATGGAAACTGTAACTTATTAATTAAATTCAGATCCGAAATTGGAAAAAAAAAGGGAAACAAGATGAGTTTAGAAACCTGTCAAAAAGGAAAACTGTAACTTATACTGTATAGCAGATTCTAATTATGTGGGAAGCACGTCACCGTGATTTTTCAAAGATATATATATACTTAACTAGACTAATCAAAAAATTCAGTGGATTATTTAACAGGATTAGTTTATATTTTTAATACAGGGTTTACACCAACCAAACTATTTTCGAAAATCAGATATAGCAAATTGTTACTACTATTATATAACAGTTGTATCTTTAACTTCTCGTGTGATGCCACAGGGGGTGGCGACAAAAGAAATATTTAATCACTTGGCTTTCCTTTTAAAAGTCATTAAACGGTGTGACATCATCTTCCATTGTCGCTGGCTTTCCTTCACAAAATATTATAATATTCATGTTAATTTATTGTTTAAACAAGCAGTAGTTACGAGATGAATAATAAGTAGTTTTTTTTTTTGAAACTAAGATTTAAAGTAGTTACATAGTAATTAACATTTCCCTTACAGATTTGGCGCCACTTAAATTATCTTAACACGCACGTATACATATATACACTACATGACGTTCATGGTTTTGATATATGTTACAATAGCAAAGTTTTTCATCTCTTAACTAATAAGGAGGTTAAATTATGTAGTTAAGGACTGAAACTGATGTTTCCAGAAAAGCAACATGTATAGGACCTGCCTGCCGGATTCAAACAAACAATTCCAGCAAGATAAACTTGGTCCTAATATAGAAAAAAAAAAATAGATAGAGATTTCGTGCACGACATTAATAATTTCTTATGATTAGTAAACTGATTAATATGTATACGAGCGAACTTATAAGTTATCATAAACACAAGGATTCCAGCTGACTATGTATTTATAAATAAAAGGAAAATTTATGGAGATTAAAGTAAGAGACTATATAGTTAATGACCCTTTTATTAAGTCAGGTCTTGGATGCGGCGACTCGGGGATTCGGATTATGAGGCAGGGACGATGGCTCCTCAGATCATTGAGAGCCGTTTGATCCTTAATTTTTGGAGGAAATTGGCTTAACTTAACCCTTATTCTCCCCTTTCAAAGCCTGACCCTTTGGAGATTATTCTATAACTTACTTAGTCATTAGTCATTGTACTCTCCAATGTATGATTTTAGAATTTATAACTGAGAAAACACGTGTATTTGACTGGATTGGAGGATTAAATTACTAATCTTGAAATTCTCAAAGTACATGTTGAAGTCGCAGGAACAACTACGTACATTGTATTCGAAAAGAAGCCTATATGTATATTGTTAAATTAACAGAGTTCTGCGTTTTTATAATCTAGCTATACCGCATTAGAAATCAAACACATCTAAAGTAGTGTATAACGTTTTTGGACCGATAATTTACTGTATAATAAGGAAATGATTATTCTTTTTCACTGTTTTGGACCAAATTTAACTTTCGCTTTTAAATGATACTTTCACTGTATTAGAATGTCTTATATTATAAATTGAGATCATTCAACATTATGTGAAAGATACAAGCATTTTAATTTATTGTCAACTGGAAGTCAAAAATCTCTTAAAACTTACAAAATTAACATTAATTCGTTGATTAATACAATTTTACATATAGTTTGAACATGTTGGAGTTTAATGTATACTTCATATGAAATGTTTAAGAATTTGTATATACAAATCATATCACAGTTTTGTTATAGAAAGTTATGTTTATTTTAAGATTATATATGATTTTCGACAACATTTATATGAGAGATTGAACTCAAATGATAACACAGTGACAATATTAACACAAATCACAACAATTATGTTTTTGGTTAATCATGTTCTACTTTTAGTAAACTTCTTATATCTGGTACTTTGCGGTAAAGTGAGGATATATATGTATCTCAAATTTTTCTTGTCTTATCTATGTAGAAGAAAAAACATATTTTCATACACGTTAATTGTGTATATTATCCAATTAATTAAAAATTTAATGTGTAGATCCAAAAGATTAGTGTTCAGTGTAACCAATGTCGAATGGTTTCCTAAACGGCCACTAATCTTCTCTATGCAAAAATAATTGTTATAATTAATCTAGCATTCTAATTCAGAATAGAAGTTAATTATTTGTTGAAAAGAGAATTCCACTAATTAAGTTGATGTATGAATTCGGCGATAAGTTAAATAAATTAGGGGTTATTTGTGAAATAACCAAAACAAAAATCATAATTAGTTGTAATCGTGCTTCTTACACTCTAAATAATCTATTTCAAATTTTTAATTAAGATTTTTCTTCGAAGAGTTTTTTTAGCTCACCTCTAAAGACAGCCAACTAATAATTTACCAATTCATGTTTACATTTTTTTGAAAAAGGTAAAAATAATCAAAAATAATATTATCTAGCAAACAGAGGAAAAAAAATGGAAAATAAGAAAAACGTTAAAATTGTTAACGACGTCAGATTTGCTAAATAATTCATAGATATCTACACTAAATTATAATTCGGTTCAAAAGACATAATCCTAAATATCAGACCTTAGGGGATGAATCCTAAACCTTGCACTCTGATTGCAGAGAGGAAGACCATGATTATGTCTTCTTCTTTTAAACTCTTCAGGACTCTTCATTAAATACATATCTATTTTAAAATAGTGCAAGGATTTTTTTTCGAAAATGCTTGTAGAAATATACTTTTGGATTTCTTATTATATAAACCAACATATGTAAGATATTAAATTCTTCAAACGAATTAAAGTGTCATTTTTTGTTGTTTATCGATCTACAGAAGGCGTAGACATTTTATTCGAATCCAAAAAGTCAAACCGGAACCGATCCAAAAATACATGACTCAAAACCGAATCAAAAATTTACAAATATTTATTGGGTCCAAAATTCTTTTACCCGAATAGACTCGGACCCGAAAAAAACCCGACCCGAATAGACCCGATCTGATAAGAACCGATTCATACCCGACTTTAAAACATCAATATACAAAACTATGATTTTTGTTTTCTATTTTCTATATTTTATTTTAATTTATGATTTAGTTAAAATATCTTTTTGTTAACAATCTTTGTTATTATTTTTATAACATTTTCAAATAATATGAAGCTTTAAATGTAAGAAAGTTTAAAAATGTTTTATTTTAGTTATTAATAGTTTATTTTAAGTTATTTTATAAAAATATAGATATATATATAGAGAAAACCACCAAAATAACCTCCAACTTTCAAAAAAAAAGCAAAATAAAACTTGAACTTGAATTTGAACAATTTAAATCATCAACTTTTTAATATTGGCCAATTTAATCTTACATTTATATTGATTAAGTCATTTAAACTTCAATAAAATCAGCCGTTAATTATTATGAGTTTCCCGTTTACGTTTGTTAACTCTTAAAAAAAAAAATCTTTAAAAAAGATTCTCAAAGAAATCAAATATTATTTATCCTAGTGTATCTATAGAATCAAAAGAATATTTCTACGACCTCTCCTAATATTTGACTTAGCCTTATATCCTTAATTATTAAGAAAAGTACACGAAGCAAAGGGAAAAAAAATCTTAGCCGTCTCCTATTATTTGATTTAGTCTCGAGCCCTAATTATCAAAAACCAGTCTTCGTTCCTCTCTCTTACAACAACGAAACTTGATCAATAAAGATGGCTAAGACCAAACGTTTTGGTCGTGCTTATCACACTGCTCAATCGGGTGATGGAGAAGAGAGTGTTGCTGAAAGTGTAAGACATAATACTAGAGAAGATGTTGGAGTTGAAGAGCAGAATAATGATTGTGAGGTAATTGAAGACGAGGCTTGTTCTGATTTTGAGAATGAAGAGCAGAATGGTATTGGTGTTGAAGAAGAAGATGTCGGAGACTTAAGAAAGCAGTTTGGAGATATTGCTCGAGAACAACTTGGAGATGAAAGTGATGAGGAAAGTGGAGACGACATTTGGAATGATGATACTATTCTGGATCCATTGTCGTCTGATGATGATGAAGAAGTGTTAGAGCGTAGGGAAGAGATGGCAAACACACAAGGATGTGAAGAGCTTTTGTATCTGGGGAAGACATATGGATGTGCATCCGATTTCAAAGTAGCTCTTCTTAGATACTCACTCAGAACAAGGTATGACATAAAACTTCACAAGTCATGTGCTAAGCAACTTGGTTCAAAGTGCTCTGATGTCGAGTCTAACTGTCCTTGGAGAATTTACTGTTCTTATGAAAGGAGAAGACATAAGATGCAAGTTAAAGTTTATATGAATGAGCATACTTGCTTAAGGTCAGGGTACTCGAAGATGTTGAAAACATCTTCCATTGCTATGTTGTTTGAAGAAAGATTAAGACTGAACCCCAAGCTCACAAGGACATAGATGGTTGATGAGATAAAGAGAGAATATAATCTGATTGTAACCGAGGATCAATGTGGCAAAG
The DNA here is from genome assembly GCA_905132765.1 of Moricandia arvensis. Classification (NCBI taxonomy): domain Eukaryota; kingdom Viridiplantae; phylum Streptophyta; class Magnoliopsida; order Brassicales; family Brassicaceae; genus Moricandia; species Moricandia arvensis. The sequence continues at coordinate 21,857 of CAJHQP010004052.1, forward strand.
CAAAAGCAAAGCTTTACAGAAAAAGAAAAGCCAGCCGTGAAGCTCATTTTTCTCGTATTTGGGACTATCAAGCAGAGATTCTTCACAGGAATCCTTACTCAACGATGGAGATTGAAACTATCCCAGGGCCAGTTTTACAGAGCAAACAAAGGTTTGATCGTCTTTACATGTGTTTTGCAGCTCAGAGGGAGACTTGGATTGAAACATGTAGGCCAATAATAGGTTTGGATGGAGCATTTTTGAAATGGGATATAAAAGGACATTTGTTGGCCGCGATTGGAAGAGATGGTGACAACAGAATAGTTCCAATAGCTTGGGCAGTGGTGGAAGTGGAGAACAACATAAATTGGGAATGGTTTGTTAAACACTTGAAAGAAGATCTTCGACTACAAGATGGTGCAAAATTCACCATCATATCAGATAAACAGAAGGTTAGTAGTTATAACTTTAGTAGTATCTTATGTCTTTGTATTTTAACCTTTAAAGTCTTAGTATTATATTATGTCTGTGTATCTTATGTTTATATATTTTAAGCCTAAAAGCTTTATAAGTATATATATTTTAGTTACATATTTTGTTATTACAATTTATAAGTATATAAATTATTTCTGCCATTTTAGTGACTTGTATGTTTTATAACTAAAACATATAAGACAATTATACGCAGGGTTTGGTGAATGCTGTAAAAAATGAACTACCTGAAGCTGAACATCGTATGTGTGCAAGACATATTCTATCTAACTGGAAGAGAGATAGTAAGGATCCTGAATTAGAGCGTATGTTCTGGATAATAGCACGTTGCTACACAAAAGGAGAGTATGAAGATGCTTTAGAAGTACTTAAGAAGTACAACAAAGGTGCGCATGACACTCTTCTTCTCCAAAATCCTTCAACATGGTCTAGAGCATTTTTCAGATTAGGATCATGCTGCAATGACAACTTGAACAATCTCTGTGAGTCATTCAATAAAACCATTAGGGAAGCAAGGAAAAAACCACTATTCGACATGTTAGAAGATATTAGGAGGCAGTGTATGGTTTGTAATGCGAAGAGGGCTATTATTTCTGGTAGGTTGAAGACAAAGTTTACTAAGAAGGTACATACTGAGATTGAATTGACAAAGGAGAAAGCAAAAGATTGTAGAAGGTACGTGGCGTGTGGAAATTGCCATGAGATTGATCATCATGGTGTTACATATAGTGTGGACATGGACTTGAGAATATGTGGGTGTATGAAATGGCAGCTCACGGGAATTCCTTGTATACATGCCGCATGTGTGATCGTTGCAAAGAAGATTAGGTTTGATGATTATGTTGTTGATTACTACACAACAGCACGGTGGCTACAAACATACAGCCGTGGAATCAAACCTGTCCAAGGTATGAAGTTTTGGCCTAGGTTAGGTAGGATAGGAGTTCTGCCACCACCATTTAGAGTAGGCAATCGTGGAAGACCAAGCAATCATGATAGGAAGAAAAGTCTTAATGAATCTTCATCCACCAAGAACAAGTTAGGCAGAGAAAGACGTATCATGACATGCTCCAAGTGTAGAGAAGAAGGTCATACCAAGACAATTTGTCCTAATGAGAGAGTCGAGAATCCGCCCAAAAGGCCAAGAGGTCGACCAAGAAAAGAGATTTCGGTATGATTCTTATTGTTTGTTTACCTACTGAATCACAATTTTTTTAACTACTATAGTATATTTTGTAGGGAGATCTCCCTCAAGCATCTCAAGGATCATCTCAAGGACTATCTCAGCCTCAAGTGTGATTCTGTTTTTATTAGTGTGTCATCTATGTGTTTGAACTTATTAGTATGTGTTTGAAACGTAATAAGCAGAGTACTTATATCATCGTTTTTGTCGGTTGTTGTGTCGCAAGAGGCTAAACGTATACTCATTATTTTTTCATATTACACAAAATACTCATAAGTAGAGTTACCACATGAGATTAACATGAGAGGCTAAAACGTAAGTATCATTGGTTCTTCTCTTCTTAAATAACGCCAAAGCAAAGTTACAGCATGAGATCATATGTGTTCTTCTCTTCTTGAATTAAACCAAAGCAAAGTTACAAAGTCATAATTATTATTATTTTATATCAACACACCACAAACTTGTATACATTATCACGTAATCATCTTCCATGCATATATAACAAGTCATCTTCTTCCTCAAACAATATTAGATTCAGACAAGAAAATATCTAGATTCACCCACGTATCTCTTGTTCCTCAAAACCAAAATTCTCTTCACATTCAACAATCTGTCAAACGAGCCATGACAAAATTGAACGATGAATGTTGTTAGGCTTGATTTGCGTATTACTAACATTCATATCTTGGTTTCAGGACAAGCCCCATCTACCTCAAGCCACAGAAGCGACCAAAATAAGAGATGACGCAATGGTAGCAAAACTAATTCATTGTCGTCTGTTAACTCAAGGGCTCCTCCGCCGTAGTGGTGTTGCAATTTGATGAAAGATATCGTGGAGAATCACGTGACATGTCTATGCGAAACCTTCCGATGTTTGCACTCATTAATCTCACCTAAGAGGGAAAAAAAGATCTTTTCCCCTTTGCTCGAGTACCTTTTTCGATAATTAGGACTAGAGGCTAAATCAAATATAAGGAGACACCGTAGAACTATTTTCTTTCTTCTATAGATATACGGTTAGATTTTCTTTGCTCAAAGAATCTTTTTGTAAAAGATTTTTTTTTGTTTAAGAGTTAACAGAAGTAAACGGTGAACTCATAATAATTAACGACTGATTTTGGAGAAGTTTAAATGACTTAATCAATATAAATGTAAGATTAAATTGACCAATATTAAAAAGTTGGTGATTTAAATTGCTCAAATTCAAGTTCAAGTTTTATTTTGCTTTTTTTTTGAAAGTTGGAGGTTATTTTGGTGGTTTTCTCTATATATATATATATGACAGATTTTTAACTAAATTTGATGGGATTTGGTTATTTCGAGTCCTTTTCAAATCTTAAGAATCCGAACCAAATCTAGACCTGAAATATATCTAAAAATTACGGGTATTTACAGGTATTTTAATTTTATATTCGAACTGACCTGGACCCGAGAAGAACCAACTCGAACTCGAACCAAAATTTTACAAGTACATATTGACCCGAAGGACCTAGACCGAAAATAACCACTCCAAACCCGATCCGAATAAGCCTACGCAGAACTTTCTGTTTGATTACCAACCAAATACACATTTTTTCTTAATAGTTTCCTGGCCTATAATTTTCGCAAAGAAACTATGATTTGTCATTTGACATTAAGCCTAAAAAAACATATGTGATACCTATTAGATTTAACTGACTCGGTAACAAACAAAAGAATTCACAGTAATGTTTTGGTATTTAATTTCGTATACTGTCTTTCTTAGATTCATATCTGTATATTCTAAACTTTGCACGTCAGGTAAGTTAATTTTATTTTATCTAAGACACTGTGTAATACTTCAATTCTATGAACTTTGTCAAATGTCTCAAGAAAAAGTACTTGTTATTGAGCTTCAATAATTCAAGTCCTAAATGATTACACTATATAGGTAGCATTAAAGATGAAAAGTAAGCATCATTTTAATTTTTAAAATAGGTTTGCCATAGTTAATTATTGTGAATTTTTTATCATAGAAAAAACAATTCAATCAGCTAGTGAAAAAAAACCCTATTTCACTATCTTCTTCCATGAATCGGACTCACATGAACTCCATTTGAAAGCATGGAATTAGCTTTCAGAAAGCATTACAGTTTACAATTTTAATATATATATATATAGTTAAATGCAAGTTGTGAGAAAAAACTGACACAAAAGAATATGGTCTCTTCTCTCTCTTATTTTTATTGTTTTCTTCAGTGATTGGTGAAGAAACTCTTTTGGTTCATCTCGATCCGGTTCCTTCTTCAATGATGAGAAATATGGTTACCCTTTTGATCAATTGTGTGATGTTTGGGGTGTTTGGTTGTTTGATCCTACGATTGTTTCTGCAAACTCAATGTTACTTGGATCTTTCTACATGAGAAAATTCATAAAAAGATCCACACACGATGAAACCGATTGTTTTCATCTTTCTCTTGATGCTGGTCTGATGGTACTACTATGTCTTTACAAATTTAGAATTTGTTTCCGGTGAGTTATTCTTCTGCTGACAGAATTTATGGTTAGTAACCAGTGGGGGAGGCAGGATAAATTTTTACTAGGGTCAATTTGATAACAACTACAATTTACAAGGGTCGCTAATTTACTTCTTTAACATTTCATCAAATTTTAGAAGGAAAATACAAGTAATTCTTTTTCATGTGGGTCATTTGACCACCCTAATTACATGATGGCTCTCCGCCAATGTTAGAGCACTTCCAATAGGAGTTTCTAGCTCTAAAGTTTTCAATATATATATATATATATATTATATATATATATATATATTAGTATTTAATTGTAGAAATTTTTAATTATATGGAAAACTTAATATAAGATATTTCTGTAGAGAATTTTTGGGTTGGGTTTCCATTAATTAAAACATATATGTATTTTAAGAACTCTGGAGCTAGAAACCCCATTGGAAATGTTCTTAGTAAGTGGTGTTTGTCCTCCTATCACATGGTATGGAAGTTACAATTGAATTTTTATCCTGGAATAACCAGAAAGTTTTTCTTACCAAACCATTGGAGAGTTAATACTGGTCGATTCATTAATGGGAGTTTACTATCCAAACATGAACGAAGAGAGGTTCTATATGAAAAGAATGAAGGTTGTAATCAAATACAAATCCGAATAATGTTTATTTGGTAGGGCCTCATGGAAATATTTAGAATCATTTCGTAAGATCAATTGTCAGATGGTGTGTCCTGAAAAGTTTGTAAGTTAATGTAATGGTTTATTTCCGATTGATTTTGCATTTCCTTGTATAAATATCAATAAATTATTTGCCATAAAAATTATCATAGTTTAACCTTTTTGTACTGAAATCAATACAAAACTTAATCTTACAAAATTAGCGCCACTATTGGCTAAATATTTTGCATCCTTGTATAAATTTATGTATATATATATATATAGAGAGAGAGAGAGAAATAAACCATCATGCAAAATTCTGAAACCAAAGTAAAGAGAGAGGAATAAAGAGCCATTGTTTATGCAAAGGGACAATTAAGAAAATTTCAAACTATTAACAAACAAATAAACAATTAAAACTAGGGCTGAGGTCACAGAGGGATTATTGTTTTAATGATAAGTTAAAGAAAGAATCTTCAAGGTCAAATTTATTAATGAAAAACCTGTTCAACATGACAGACATTGTCTTCTGCAAGAATCTTTCTCCCTCTTTAATTGATGATACAGATCAGAACCAATGAAACAGAACAAAGTACACACCTGCTTACATAAGCACAATTTTATCATTATTCTAATTAATACATACAAAATAAAAATACTAATACCAACTACATGTAATTATGAGAACAAACATCTCAGCTATTACAAAACCACAACTTCATCTTCCTCTTTTCATCTCTTTTTCTATTCTCATCTCTTTCTTTTGCAGAAGAGAACAGAGAAACAAAAGATCTTTATTTTATTTTTTTTATTTTTTTACTGCAGGTGGGTTTTCTTTTTAAATTTTAAGTGTGAAATATAAGAACAGTAGAGAGATCTTATTGGATGGCATAAATCGAGTCCACTTTGTTCTTGGGAAAGATTCTGCACGCCCACATGGTGAGATTAAAATAGTGTAATAGTACCCTTCTTCACCTACTTGTGTCTAGAGAGAAGTGGTGATGATAATATCATCTATTTGAGCAAATTAATTTTTCATAGCTTTTTTTTTTTGGGTTTTCATCAGAATCTTTTCGTCATTTATTTGTGTTGTGTACGAATAAACAGAGACAAAACAACCTCTTTGTAACTGAAAACTGATCAAACTAAATCTTTTGTTTTCTGTCAGATTATTTACTTCTTGTGAGTGTGTGAAACTCAAAGTCAACTTCTCTCTTTGTTTTCTGAAATTCTCTCTGCTTGCTCAAGGAATCTTGACAAAAGTAAGTAAGTTTTTACTAACTTTTTTTTTTTTGTCGGAAGATTGTTTTGTTCTTTGGATACTTATGTCATGAAGCATCAGAATATATATTTTTTTTTGTTCTATGGAAACTGATGTCATGGAGCATTAGATTCTTAATTTATAATTCCATCATCTTCTTTTAGTTTTTTTTTTCTTTATTGTGTGGCATTTACTGTCTGGTAGAAATCTCTTTAAATTGTCTTTTTCAAACTTGTCCTCTTTGAGTTTCCATGTCCATTGGGTTATATTACTTGAAAACTGATGTTAGTACTTTGATTTCAAGTCAAGTTTATATATTTATAGCCACTCTTTGGTTTCACAACCTCTTTCTATTATATACATGTTAAAATGCACATTTGATCTTGCAGTAAGACTGAGTTTGCTCTTCTCTTGTCCTTGTTGGGGTTTTGATCATGTTTCTGCTTCAATTGCAGATAGTTTATATAGACACTGAGGAAAGTAACCTTAAGGGGATCTCAAAGAAGTTTGTTCTTGCTGAGAAAATTGAGAGGCTTCTTGGTGGATGAAAGATTGAGTTGAAAAAAAGTTAGAAGAGATTCATTTTATATGGAAGGTGGTAGTGGTGGTGGTGGAGATGGCAATTTCTTACCCAATTCTAGCTTTGGTGCATTCACTGAGACGGCTATGGATATGGATCTCATGGAAGAACTCTTATTTGATGGATGCTGGCTTGAGACAACAGATGGTAAGAGCTTGAAGCAGACAACAAGACAACCAGCTCCTAGTTCTACCAACATGAATGACAACAACAACTCTTTCCTTTACGGTTATCAATTTGCTCAGAACCCATCGCAGGATCATATCTCTAGGGAAGATACAGTGAGAAAGTTTCCTCCAATAACACCAGGTCTTCTCAAGATTGAAGATCTCACCAACCAGCCAATGAACCAAGTACATTTTGAGCAGTCTGCAGCTATGAGTTCTGCACAAGCAGAGAAGTTTCTCATTGAAGAAAATGAGGGAGGTAGAAGATGGTGGATTGCTCCAAGAACAAGCCAAGGCCCTTCTTCATCGGTGAAAGATAGACTAGTACAAGCTATCAAGGGTCTTAACGAGGCGGTTCAGGATAAAGACTTTCTTATACAGATATGGGTACCAATTCAACAAGAAGGCAAGAACTTTCTCACCACTTTGGAGCAGCCACACTTCTTCAACCCAAAATACTCGAGTCTTAAAAGATACAGAGATGTCTCAGTGGCTTATAACTTCCTTGCTGATGAGGATTCCAAGGAGTCTGTAGGTCTCCCTGGCCGTGTCTTCCTTGGGAAGTTACCTGAGTGGACACCTGATGTCAGGTTCTTCAGGAGTGAAGAGTATCCACGCATCAAAGAAGCACAGAAATGCGATGTTCGTGGATCATTAGCCCTTCCTGTGTTTGAAAGTGGTAGTGGGACTTGTTTAGGTGTTGTTGAGATTGTCACAACAACTCAGAAGATGAACTACAAACCAGAACTTGAGAATATCTGTAAAGCTCTAGAGGTTCTTTTCCACCCTTTAGTCCCACATTATTGAGTATTGTATAGTCTAAGAGGTTGTTGTGTGTGTTGTAGGCTGTTAATCTAAGAAGCTCAGCCAACTTGAAATCTCCAAGCAAGGAGGTGTGTGTATATACAGCCAAATCATTTGTTAAGACACACACATACAAACAATGACTTTATGTTACCATGTCATATATGCTCTTTGTTTCAGTTTCAGCAGGTCTATAATCAGTTCTACTCGGCCATATTACCTGAAGTATCAGGATTTTTGACATGGGTCTGCAGATCATATGATCTACCTCTAGCTTTAACATGGGCACCGTGTGCTCGGCAAGGCAAAGATGGATCTCGCCATTCCGATGAGAACTTCTCTGAATGTGTTTCAACTATAGATTCAGCTTGCTTTGTCCTTGATGAAAAGAGTCATCATTTTCTTGAGGCATGCTCTGAACACCACCTGCTTCAAGGGGAAGGCATTGTGGGAAAAGCATTTAAAGCGACCAAACTGTTCTTTGTGCCCGAAATAACCACTTTTAGCAAGACAAACTATTCTCTTGCACACCATGCCAACATATCTGGTCTACATGCAGCTTTAGCAGTCCCTTTGAAAAACAAATTCAATGGTTCGGTTGAGTTTGTGTTGGAGTTTTTCTTTCCAAAGACTTGTCTTCACACCGAAGCGCAACAAGAAATGCTCAAGTCACTTTCTGTGACACTGCAGCAGGACTTCAGGAGCTTAAACCTTGTCATTGATAAAGAGCTAGAGCTTGAAGTGGTGTTTCCTGTTAGAGAGGAGTTGCTTTTCTCAGAGAAGCCACTTATTGATGCAGAGACAGGAGAGAATCTGAAACCTTTGCCTTTGGAAGAGATCTCTCAGGAAGATTCCTCATGGATCTCTCACATGATAAAGGCCAATGAGAAGGGTAAAGGAGTGTCTCTTTCATGGGAGTACCAGAAAGAAGAGCCTAAAGAAGAGTTCATGCTGACATCAGGCTGGGACAACAATCAGATTGGGAGTGGCCATAGTAACTTTCTTTCAGATGCTGAGCAGTTTCACAAAGCTTCAAACTCAGGACTCAGACTCAGACCAGGTGAAAAGAGAAGAACAAAGACAGAAAAGACAATAGGTTTAGAAGTTCTTAGACAATACTTTGCAGGAAGCCTCAAAGATGCAGCCAAGAACATTGGTGGTATGAAAACTTCTTGTTATTAGTTATGTCTATTTTATCAACTTCTCAGACAGTGATGAGATCATTCTTATGTTGCAGTTTGTCCAACTACATTGAAAAGAATATGCAGACAACATGGGATAACAAGATGGCCTTCACGGAAGATCAAGAAAGTGGGACACTCGTTAAAGAAACTCCAGCTTGTGATAGACTCAGTTCAAGGTGTTCAAGGCTCTATACAACTTGACTCATTCTACACAAGTTTCCCAGAGCTAAGCTCTCCAAATATATCAGCTGGTACTACCTTCAAGAACAATGACCAGTCAAGGCATATGAATCCTCAAACCGAGACCGGTGTTTCACCGCCATCATCTTCTTGTAGCCATAGCTCTGGTTCAAGCGCGTGCTGCTCAACTGGAGCTAACCAAAGCTCCAACACTGCAAACACTTTGACCACTTTGATGGCTGAAAACGCTAGCGCCATCTTGAAGAGAGCTCGTAGTGAGGTGAGACTTCGTACCGTGACTCAGGAGGAGACAAAGTCTCTCTCTAGAACTCTGAGCCACAAAACATTCAGCGAGCATCCTCTTCTTGAAAGTCGTAGCAAGAGCTTGAAAGCTGTAGGCGCATCTAAAGTGAAAGCCACGTTTGGTGAGGCCAAAGTGCGTTTTACTTTGCTCCCTACCTGCGGTTTCAGAGAGTTGCAGCAAGAGATTGCTAAGCGTTTTAACATAGACAATAACTTTGCAACGTTTGATCTTAAATACCTGGATGATGACAAAGAATGGGTTCTTCTGACGTGTGAAGCTGATCTTGAGGAATGTATCGACATTTATAGATCATCACACAGCCGCACCATCAAGATCAGCGTTCACGAAGCTTCTCAAGTCAAGCTTGGAGGCTCTTTTGGTAGCATCGGTCCTGGTCCTTCGTTGTAAGCAACCAGGTAAGGACCAGGTCGCTACCTGAAAATACAAGGAGATTGTTCTACTAATTTACTAGTGTGTTAGAAACAAAAACATTACTCACCATTTTATATAGTACTGGGCATTGTCTGTAAACATATTTTCAGTGCCATTTTGCAAGCAGTAGTAATGGACTGGTTCTCTGCATCGGCCTAGTCAGATTTTTTTTGTGTGTAATAATTTGATTGCATACCAGGAACATGCTTATATGTATTTTTATTTTCTGTACATTATTTGTCGTCTGGATTTTACTAAGCTCTTCAAGTATGTCGTATTATTATTTTCTATATCTACACTTCTACTTATTTTTTTTATTTTGGTTACAAAAACAAATGATAACACTAGCCATGCAAGAAGAAGGTCCTCGGAAATAAATACTTGAAACATTTCTAGCTATATTAGAGCACTCTCTGATTCGTGAGTTCATTGTTTTATCCGGAGAAGCTTGTCTTTACGGAACAAACCTCAAACATCTATGTCCAGAGTTATTCTAGGGAGCACAAACATTTGAGTCTAGTTTCAGAGAAGCCATGCATGGGGAGAAAAATCTGGGGAACACATAACATGTCAGCTTATATAAAAAAAATACACGAAGTAGAAAACAGGTTGGCAATTCAACTGTAAAGTTTATGATAGTCATATGAACACACACAGATGTTGTCTTTAATTAGCAAGCAAAAGGAGAGAACGTATTTTACTTGTACCAGTGATCTTCCAAGTTCCATATATCTGATCTATCTCTTCAAATCTTTATTCATATAAGAAACAACAAGCCTGCAGATAGTACTGGGCATTGTCTGTAAACATATTTTCAGTGCCATTTTGCAAGCAGTAGTAATGGACTGGTTCTCTGCATCGGCCTAGTCAGATTTTTTTTGTGTGTAATAATTTGATACCAGGAACATGCTTATATGTATTTTTATTTTCTGTACATTATTTGTCGTCTGGATTTTACTAAGCTCTTCAAGTATGTCGTATTATTATTTTCTATATCTACACTTCTACTTCTTTTTTTTTATTTTGGTTATAAAAACAAATGATAACACTAGCCATGCAAGAAGAAGGTCCTCGGAAATAAATACTTGAAACATTTCTAGCTATATTAGAGCACTCTCTGATTCGTGAGTTCATTGTTTTATCCGGAGAAGCTTGTCTTTACGGAACAAACCTCAAACATCTATGTCCAGAGTTATTCTAGGGAGCACAAACATTTGAGTCTAGTTTCAGAGAAGCCATGCATGGGGAGAAAAATCTGGGGAACACATAACATGTCAGCTTATATAAAAAAAATACACGAAGTAGAAAACAGGTTGGCAATTCAACTGTAAAGGTTATGATAGTCATATGAACACAGATGTTGTCTTTAATTAGCAAGCAAAAGGAGAGAACGTATTTTACTTCTACCAGTGATCTTCCAAGTTCCATATATCTGATCTATCTCTTCAAATCCTTTATTCATATAAGAAACAACAAGCCTGCAGAAAAAGGTACCAAGAAAAGATATTGATCATGAACCTTACACTACTACTTAAGAGGAGACCTGTATGCTGTTATAGTTCTAAGCATAACCGTTTTGGGTATTGTCTATCATCAGGTACTAACTTTCTTACAAGTTATATCATCTTGTACATGATAATAGAAATGATCATCATCAAGCCATGCAAATCCAAAAGCATTAGACCACGCACCTTATTGCAACGTTTAGTACTAAAACAAAAGCAGGAGGGAAATGTAAAACAGGTTAAAACCGCAGCGAAGTCTTTGGATTAACTTAAACAGTAGTAGTAGTAATCATATACAAATTAATGAGAGAAAAAATATTTATAGAAGTAAAGCAATTTGGGAGTATCTGCATAAATATCTTAAATGATGATTTTGACATATGCTGTGATTAGAAAGTATATCAAATTTATTATGGGAATATACTAATAAGGTTAAAAATTTAAGGGGGCAATTGTGTAAATATCTTAAAATATATAAATAAACGCTTTTTTCTTCTGCCTCCAGCTCCCAAAGGCCATCTTCTTCACTTTCGATCAAAACTTTCAGATTCAAACATGTCTCGCCGATCACTAACTCTCCTGAAGAACCTCGCTAACGGGTCAAGAACCCAAACCCGATCCGTGACCTACATGCCCAGACCCGGCGACGGAGCGCCACGCGCCGTAACACTAATCCCCGGCGACGGGATCGGCCCTCTCGTGACAAACGCCGTAGAACAGGTGATGGAAGCGATGCACGCGCCGATCTACTTCGAGAAGTACGACGTCCAGGGAGATATGAGCCGCGTCCCTCCCGAAGTGATGGAGTCGATACGGAAGAACAAGGTTTGCTTGAAAGGTGGGCTCAAGACACCTGTGGGTGGTGGTGTGAGCTCGTTGAACGTGCAGCTGAGGAAGGAGCTTGACCTCTTTGCGTCGCTGGTTAACTGTTTTAACTTGCCTGGGTTGCCTACTAGGCACGAGAATGTTGATATTGTTGTGATTAGGGAGAATACGGAAGGGGAGTATGCTGGGTTGGAGCATGAGGTTGTTCCTGGTGTTGTTGAGAGTCTTAAGGTTGGTTTGTTGATTTAAAGTTTGGATTTTGAAGTTGCCCGGATTTGGAATTTATGGGATCTTAGGGTTAGGATGTTGTGGAGAGTCTTGAGGTCATAGAAAGTTTGGATCTTTCTGCTTTTTATGTTATGGGTTTTAGTGTGTGGCCTTGAATCTATGGACTCTTAGCTTAGGACTTATGATGTCGTCGAGAGTCTTAAGTTCATATAAAGTTTGGATCTTTATGCCTTTTATGTGATGGGTTTTAGTGCGACTTGGAAGAGCCTTGAATCTATGGAATCTTAACTTAGCTTAGCTTAGGAAGAATGGTTTGGCATGTTCTTTAGGGTGATACGGATAGGGAAACTTGATTTAGACTATGTGGATGTGATGTGATGGAGTTATGATTGTTTCTTGGATCTGATGCTATGATTGTTCTCTTTTGTTAGGTGATTACGAAGTTTTGTTCGGAGCGTATAGCAAAGTACGCTTTTGAGTATGCTTACCTGAACAACAGGAAGAAAGTGACGGCAGTGCACAAGGCTAACATTATGAAGCTTGCTGATGGTCTGTTCTTGGAGTCTTGTCGAGAGGTTGCTAAAAAGTATCCAGGGATTACATACAATGAGATTATTGTTGATAACTGCTGTATGCAACTTGTAGCCAAGCCAGAGCAATTCGACGTCATGGTATGTTTCATGTATATCAGGCTTTCATGGAAACTTTTGAGTAGTATTTATGTGTTCATTTTGGTGTGTTCTTAGTAGACTTTTGTTCTTCTCTTCTGGAAATAAATTGACGACAAAGCTATGTGTAGCTAGTAGGGCTTGCTTTCTTAATTAAGTTAGCAGTCCCTGTTACAAGCTTCGACTCAAGTAGAGCATTCTTCACTTGGACAGTAGCTTTTCACTGCTATTATTAACCTATATTATCTCTCATTGATGTTTTCACTAGCTTCCTTTGGCTTGTGTTTTTCTTTTCTTTTCGTAAAACAGTTTATTTTTATTATATGTTTTGCAGGTAACACCCAATCTCTATGGTAACTTAGTTGCAAACACTGCTGCTGGTATTGCTGGAGGCACCGGAGTCATGCCTGGAGGTAAAATTAGCATGTTCAATAATACTCTCAGTTACACTCTCAAGAGACAATATTGAAGCAGTTCTGAAAACTTGTATAATATTGTAACATTATACGTGAAAACAGGAAACGTTGGGGCTGACCATGCGGTGTTTGAGCAAGGTGCATCAGCAGGAAATGTTGGGAAAGACTCGATAGTAAGGGAAAACAAAGCAAACCCAGTGGCGTTGCTTCTCTCATCAGCCATGATGCTTAGACACCTTCAGTTTCCTTCATTTGCTGACCGGCTTGAAACAGCAGTGAAGAAAGTGATCTATGAAGGGAAGTGCCGGACTAAAGATCTTGGTGGAAAAAGCACTACTCAAGAAGTCGTTGACGCAGTCATTGCAAAGCTAGAGTGACTTATCACAAAACACTTAATCCCTCTCTCTCTGTCTGCATAAACCATCAAGTTCTTGCTACAGATTCTCTGTTGACAAAGTATATGGGTATGATCCACGGTGTCTGGTTTTGTGCCTCCGAGTTTAATACATTCTTTTTGACGTAACGTCGTTGAAACTTTCAGTCAGATTTTTGTTTTCCCAAATAAATTCATGTTCAATGAAGGCTTGGTGACATCTTATTGCCAAAATGCTCATACCTGTGAATGATGTTTTCAGTTCTTCGTTCTTTTCAAAGCATAGACAGAAGCTTGCACAAGTAGTCAATAATAACTAATTAACAAAAAAAAAAAAAATCAACTCCATTCATTTATGGGTAAAACGTTGGATGGAATTAAGCAATACACTTGTCCTAAAGATCGACTGTCTAAGCGCTAATCGGTTTTAGTCCGTTTTGATTTATGCCAAATCTGTGTAAAAAGTTGAATATCCGATTTTATTTCGCTTAGGTTACTTAAATGATCGCTTACACGACCGTCTAGTCTATTTTTAATAATATTTTATTTATTTATTTAATTTAAAATTTTGATAAATATAACTTATATTATAATTTTTGATGAAAATTATACTATATTAAGTTTATATACTCTGTTTTGTAGTTTTATAAGATTCTAAACATGAAAATGTACTAATGTTATACACAACTAAATAATAACATATTTTATAACATTTAAATAATTTAAAATTTTTGTTCCATATAATTTTTGTTTAATTTTCAATTTTCGTTTCAAAATACTAAATTCAACTTTATCGTCCGATTTTAACGCCTAACACGTTCCGAACATGGAGCAATGCTAAATATTTTTGTTATGATTCCTTTACAAATAACATCTAATCTACCTAAAATTACTAATATTCTGATGATTTAATATTGAAATTAAATATCGGACATTTTGAAATGATTTTTAATAATTTAAAAAGTTGAAATGGTTTTCAGAAATATAAAAACTACATTAGAAAACAATCCCGTAAATTAAAAAAAAAAAACTAATTTAATATATTAATTCGGTGGCAACAAACGAAACCCAATCCAGTTTCAAAACGAGCTGACGTGGCCAAACTCACATCAAGTGTCCTCTTTATATCTTTCTCTCCCTCTTCTCTCTCCAGTTGGTGATGATGGCTTCCCTCAGACTCCCCGCTCAGCTCGTTACACGTAGCACTCTCAACCACCATAACTCCTCCTCTTCCGCCGCCGTTTGCCTCTCCTGGCGGCGATCTCTCACGCCGGACAACTCAATTCCCAGCCTCCCATCTTCCTCAACCCTTAACCGGAAACCATCAACGGTAATCCCAATTACATGCACTGCTGCATCGGTTAACCTTGCTCCGGGGACACCTGTCCGACCCACGAGCATCTTGGTCGTCGGAGCCACCGGAACTTTGGGAAGACAAATCGTCAGGAGAGCTTTAGACGAAGGGTATGACGTCAGGTGTTTGGTCCGACCAAGACCAGCTCCCGCCGACTTCCTCCGTGATTGGGGCGCCACCGTCGTCAATGTACGTAATTCAGACATTGCAAGTCTTTTGACTTTTATCCAAGTAAACCGGGTTTTGTTTTTGGACCAGGCGGATCTTAGTAAACCGGAGTCAATCCCGGCAACATTGGTCGGAATCCACACTGTAATAGATTGTGCAACGGGACGTCCTGAAGAACCTATTAAGACAGTAAGCTTTCAATGTTTGGTTTGTGTGTTTCTAAGACTAAGAGTTAGTTACTCTCATGTTTTTTTTTGCTTGGTTTGTGTTCGGTTTAGGTAGATTGGGAAGGGAAAGTGGCTCTAATACAATGTGCAAAGGCTATGGGGATTCAGAAGTATGTTTTCTACTCAATCCATAACTGCGATAAGCATCCTGAGGTTCCTCTCATGGAGATTAAGTATTGTACCGAGAAATTCCTTCAAGAGTCCGGTTTAAACCACATTACAATCCGGTTATGTGGTTTCATGCAAGTAAGCCCTCGTCTCCTTCTTCTTTACAATGCACCTGTCCTCATGGCCGGAATCTGAGATTTAGGAAACCATAAACATTTTTATAATGTCAATTTTATTTTTTTCTAAAAACCTAACAATTGTTTTATAATAACTCTTTAAAATTTGGGAATCCAAAGTGAATGTTTTATTCGGTTGTGTCCGGAACAGCATGCTTGTCCTTGACTGACTTGTATTCTATGAAGGGTCTTATCGGTCAATATGCAGTACCGATTCTGGAGGAAAAATCAGTTTGGGGAACAGACGCACCGACACGTGTGGCTTACATGGACACACAGGTGACTTAAACAATGTAGATGTAGTTCATTTCCTTCGTGGAGCACACAAAATGATGTAACATGTTCCTCATGGGCTATAACAGGATATTGCTAGGCTGACACTTATTGCTTTACGCAACGAGAAAGTCAACGGGAAGCTTCTAACGTTCGCTGGCCCTCGTGCATGGACAACTCAAGAAGTAAGCCTGAGTTACCCACTATTGCGTATGAAATGGATAGAGAGAAATGTTATTGAAAGCATAAACTAACATGTCAGGTAATAACATTATGTGAGAGACTTGCTGGGCAAGATGCAAATGTCACAACGGTTCCTGTTTCTGTATTGAGAGTCACGCGTCAGTTAACTCGGTTTTTTCAGTGGACTAACGATGTCGCAGATAGATTGGCTTTCACAGAGGTAAAACTGGCTTTGTCACCTAATAGTAGTTTTAAGATCAGTTGTAAAATCATGCTTTAGTTTTAAGATCTATGTGGCTGGGGTGTTTAGGTTCTGTCGAGTGACACGGTCTTCTCTGTTCCGATGACCGAGACTAATAGTCTACTAGGTGTGGATCAAAAGGATTTGGTGACTCTAGAGAAGTACTTGCAAGATTACTTCAGCAACATACTGAAGAAACTAAAGGATCTTAAGGCACAATCCAAGCAATCAGATATCTACTTCTGAGTTCTGACCTTGTAGTGTCTCAACGCTATTTAAAAACTGCATTTGCATCCATAATGTGTCACTGTGGGCTTCATCGGTGCTTTGTTCTTCCATGGGTTATTGTACTTTTTCTTGTAATTAAAGAGAATTATTGTAATATAAATGTAGCTTACCATACATATTCTTTGTTCCCTTGAGGTGAAACCGCAGGTGAAAAAAAGGAAAATGAGATTTCATTTTGTGAACCATCATCTCTGTACTTGTGTTATTGTTAAGCTTTTGTTACAAGGTAGTGTTGTGAACTTCTTCTTGGTATATTTTTCTTCATCTTCAAGTCTCCTAGTTCCTTGGTTCTTCTTATTTTAGCTTAAGTGACCAAGTGAGATAACTATTTGTCTAATTTCAATAGGAATGATAAATAATGAATTAAGTCAGCGTCTAAGATTATCTTCAATGAAAGGTTTCATAGAGGTTTTCATTTTAAAAATAACAAAATATCCATGAAAACTCTTTCTAATATGTGTCGTTTTTTTCTAGTTAATCTATATTTGTATTGAAAAACTTTAAAAATGTCAAATTAGATTAAAATAAGGCAAATCTCTCAAATAACCCTTTTAAAGTTTTTGTCACAAAAATAATCATCAAGAACAAAAATAATCAAACTAGACATTTTTTATTTTTTTTTAAATTAATATTTTTTATTTTTTTCAATTTTAAATTTCACCTGCAAAACTCCACCTCATAACTCTAAACCCTAAGTCTAGATTAGTTAACCCAAGATGTATAAACGTATATTTACATCATTTAATTAAAGTTATTTTGATTTTTTTTGTTAAAGTTACTTTTGTGACAAAACCTTTTTTAGGTTTATCTTAAGGTATTTTTCATTAAAATTTATATGGGACATGTTTGTTTGTATACTCACTTTGAGAAACTTAATGGATGGACATGGTTAAGTCTCTCTGTTACTCGAGTACCTAACAGGAACGAGATCATTGATCATCCGTGGTTGAAATATCTTGTCTATGTCTTTTCTATAATCTTTTCATTGATCAGTGAGACCTCGAAACCACGTTCACATCCTGTGCTCTTCCCTAACTGTTCTGGCCTACCACGAGAGTGACACCCAATACTATACAAATGGTCAGTTTTCTGTTTATATTAGTTACAAAAATTACAATATGCACATTCTTTTGTAGTTATTACTGAATATACAGTTAATTCCGTAGTTTAAGCTTTATAAAAGCTCGATACTGTCTAGAAATGTATGCGATTTTGGCAGTAATTTCATCATATGCTCCTAAGTCTAATATATGTCACTGATATTCGCTAAACACCTAAAAAGGGACCTTTGTATATTACTCTGAAATTATTTACAGAAACACGTTTTCAGGAAATTACATATTACCGAAATATTATATGGTTCGTCCTTAGCTAGTGTAGCATATTAGCAAACCTAAATTTAAAATAAACACATTAACAAATCTTGATACCTACAAAGTTTTGGCAACAGCTTTTTTGTTGCCGTAAGGTTATCATTTATTCATTAACAGAAACAAATTGGAGCTTATATATATATATATATATAGAAACATAGATTTTATTTTCTTCATATCATTGAATTTTTAAGAGAGAATAACAGTTGAAAGATTTTAAGTTTTTGACATGTTTATCACTCTCCTATCATGATTCGTTTCCTTCCTCCTATTTTCTGTTATATTGAAAATAACATTCACAAGAAAAAAGAATTCAATTATGGGAATTTGTATAACAATCTGGACTCTCTGCATTATCTAAAGCAACCCTAATTAGTTTGAAAACAGCTAACAAAAAGTAGTATAAAGATGAGTGAATTTTCCCTTTTACAACCAGGAATATAGAATATAACACCTTATGTTATTAAATCAAATGAGTAACCATTGTCACAGAAACCAATTCTAGACAACCCTTTAAGCATGTTTTATTCCATATAGGATTTATAAATAAAATATTATGTAAAAACATTTTATTTTATTTATACATTCATTAGTTTTTATATATACACAACAAATTTTAGATCTAAAGTCTAAAGCTTTGAACATAAAAACTAATCCTTAAACCAAGAAAAAAATTCTATGAATATATTCAAAACGGAAAGTGTGTATTTTTAATGTTGAAAGAGTTAGTACATATTATGGTGTCTATATAACATAAATTATAATAAATAGGATATTATAATAATTATATATTTAAAATATAAAGTATGAAAATTCAAATCATAGAATATGTAAAAGAACTATATTTAAAGTAATATTTTAAACACTTCACTAATTTTTATATGTTTATGTTATTATGAAACGAGATGTTTTTTTACAGGTAATATATATTTGCTTTTTTTCGAAAAGATCTATATTTTAGAAAATTAAAATTGCTTCAAAAAAATATTTTTTGGCCAAAGAAAACATTGTTTTACCTTTTCAATTCATTACTTAGTGATAAATTGTACAAAAAAATGTTTGTTGAGATTCTATTAGTTAGATTTACTTGGAATAATTAATTATATTAATAATAAAAATTAATATATATTTTTAATATGTGTAAAAAATCTAAAATTTATATTTTAAAATCTGAGAGAGTTATGTTATTACACAAAAAGTTACCTAAAAACATCTCGTCCTGAAGTGTCACAACAAGCCACCCAAAAGACTCACACCCATGTAAATATTTCCCTTGTGATTCACAACACTTGATGCTTTCTTTTCTCTTTTTCTTATTAAAGGTTTATATTGAAAAAAGTAACACCAGAAAACCATAGTACATGTGAAGTTTTTTTTTTAATATAGAAAAGGCTTACATGTGAATTTTGTTGAAACACAAGACAAATACTAATTCAAATGTTAAAAAGGTTATACATCTTCAGAAAATACGGAAGTATTGTATTTGTGTACTTGCTACAAAAATATATAATTCGAATTAGAAATTAGAAAAAGGCAGTTTGCTTGACCACCTTTTTGTTGCATGGATTAACTTAGGTCTTAATTCGACAATGCCATTACAACTAGAAAAAGCTCCTTTCTGACGATCCTAAATACATTTAATTAGAAAACGATAAATCAAAAAACTTACAATTTCCTCATTGAGATCTGGATGTTGGAACACATGTCATAAAATGAGTAAACATTTGTGTACGCCTTAAAC
Source organism: Moricandia arvensis (assembly GCA_905132765.1). Taxonomy (NCBI): domain Eukaryota; kingdom Viridiplantae; phylum Streptophyta; class Magnoliopsida; order Brassicales; family Brassicaceae; genus Moricandia; species Moricandia arvensis. The sequence goes on from CAJHQP010004052.1 coordinate 41,705, forward strand.
CTTTTAGACTATATATTATTCTATACACATTTAATTACTGCCTAAAGATATGAAATGAAAAGCATGTGTAGAGTGAAACTTTTTCACCAGTGTCTCACATGTGACCTGTCGTCTCCAATTATTCTGTGCCTGCCGAATATTCTTCATCTTTCAAAGCCTTTCTATTTTTTTGTTTATTCTTCCTATAAACCCTAAATTCAATCAGCTTCCATTAATGTATCTTACTGACCAGAACTTTATCCCAAACCCACCAAAAAGAAGAGGAATAGTTGTATCATATACTTCTTTTTCTTCATTCACTCATAGATACACGTTAATATTGTATATAAGGCCTAACGAGATGAGAGTTACATTTTGTTATGCATATTTACAATGTGCCCACAACTTACACATAGTTTTTATAGAGCACATTACATATGAACATTGGAACAACTGGTAACAGAGCAATTATAATCTCTGGGAATATGCCTAAAGGTCATATTTTCATGATGTTTTATGCTTTATAAATATCAAAAAAACAAAAATCTTACTCAATTGATTGACGTCTTTTTATTTTTTTGGTGGTGAGTTTGACGTCCCTTTCTTTCTCTGTATTTTCAGATAAATCATCAATTAAGATACCATGAGAAAAGTAGTTTTAAGAAAGGAGTTATAAAAAAGTCAGTCATTCAACTATAAAGCTGAAACGTTAGTACCGTTTGGTACCTAAACAGGTCAGAGAATAAAGAGACTATCTATGCCAGTTATCATTTACAAAAACTCTTCACTCTTGACAACTTTTTGTAGTTATATGCCAAAAGGCAATACAAATTTTACTCGTAAATATATATAATTATCATTAACTTTTTCTTTCTTTTGTTTTTTTTTTTTGCTAAAATTTGGATTTTCTTTCTTTTGTTATAGTGGCTAATCATCGCCAAAGAAAATGCGAAGTAAAATTAAGATTGTAACTTAGAATACTGCGTCACTTTACTCAAAAAGATAAGTTGATTAGTTGATCAACTTATTACTAGGTAATGATTATATACACGGTTTAAACATTTATAGGAAATGCTTATAAAATCAGTATATATTTTGGCGTTTATGACAAATCATTTACAAACTTGGCTGCGATAAACTTTTGCATATAAGGCCAATTTTCAAAAAAAAAAACTTTTGTTATACTCCAAGTTTTTTTTGTTCCAAATTATTTGACATTTTTAAATTTTTATATTAAATTTATTAGTAATTAATGTTAGATGACCAATGATATAGTAGTTTATATTTTATTATTGTTTGAATTTTGGTTATTAATGATATTTTTATTTAAAAAATAAAAAAAAGAAATATTTTTTAATCTCTGTGCATAATCTTAAAATGTTAAATATAAAAAACGGAATGAGTATATAAAAGGACGATTGCTATAACAAAATGGTACTACAAACTTAATAGTTACCTTTAGCAAACTTTACAGCTATGTTGTATAGTTTCTGTATTACATAATTATTAAAAGTAAATGAAGTATGCCGATTAATTTGTCGAAAATATAATAAAACTTCATGTGCTTTAAAAAAAGAAGAAGATATTTGCGAATACTGTTATCTCCAAACCAAAAATAAAATAAAATATTAACAATACAGTAAACTAGATTCTAGAATCAGCAAATGGTTTTAGAACTTGAACGTGCTAAACTTGATAAGCTAAAGAAAATCTATTATTATAAAGAAGAGTTATTCTCTCCTCTAAGGCTGCCACGTCATCAAATGGGATGCTCTCAGGACGACACCTGTCCCGTCCGTTCAAAACGCAGTGTTTCATTAACAGAGGGGAGGTTATGGGTTCGTTTTCAATTTCTGTTTTGCTTTGGCCCAGCAAACTCGGCCCAAACACGATTAGTCTTAATCTTTTGTGACCATCTCGAACCAAAAGTTAGGGATCTTCAGTTTCATCGCTCTCCGCCGTCGAGAGTGTGCCTTGCTTATGTTGGCGAGAAGATTCCAATGCTAGGGTTTCCTATTAGTCGTTTCATTTTATTCACATCCATCGAATCTGAACGGACTTCTGTTTCATCGCATTAAACAGAGTCTTTACTCCTTTGTCCACGATCTCAAATTCAACGTGTGTTTATCATCTCAGAGTCGGCGTCTCTGCGGATATAAAAAGGTGAGCTTACATAGTCTCAGAAACATAGTCAGAAACTCTTTTAGTATACTTATTATCCGTCATATTCAGCGAGACCAGCTGTGATGGACATGAAGATTTCTCACAGACAAGCCGTGTCTAAAGGCCAAGGTTAGAATACGATAGGCCGAGGATAGAATACGATACCATTGGGTTTCAAGACGTGCCATATTTTACACTATTTATCTGACTATGAACTATCGTCTTATTTTGTTTGTTCAGGTTGAAGAACTTCTTAATTTTGATGAAACAAGATGACAATGGGTATGTTTTCATCGGAACATGAAACTCTGTCGATCTTTTACATTTTTGGGTTCATTATAGTGAAGTTATACCCTTTTCAATATCTGATTCAAGTATTCCTTGCTTTATGCAGTTGTACACTCCGAGTGAAGATTCTACCTCATGGTTTCCTGGTGAGGCATCTGAAAAAGAGGAGTCTGACATAGCTATAGAAAATGAAAACTAAAGACATGAAGAAGATGGTGAGAATGAAGCAACTAAAACCAAAAAGAAAATACTAAATTTCACTTTTTTATTGAAGTAAGCAATACCTTTATTTCTTAGATTGATTACTTTTTTAAAAATTGTTTAAACTAAATCTGCATTGCAGATTAATGTGTTATGATTGTGATAATGAGAGATTAATATTCTTTTTAAATCAGATTGCAAAAGGGAGGTAAACCTCAACTTAACGAGAGGCCTACTTAATTCAAGCAACCGTTACATCGAGTAAAAATGTTGCGGTCTTTCCATGTAAGGCAAAGTATTTTAAGGATTGCTCACTGAAGTTTGTTTGTATGCAACGACTGAGATCTTACAAGATATTAAGTGAACTTTGTTTTGGTTTATTTGATATAGTTTTATCCTTCAATTAATATATTTTTTTTTTGATCTACAACTCAGAGGATCACCAAACAAGGGGAAACAAACATGAGAAAAAAAACCGAATGAAAACGCGAGAACAATTTGTGTTTCTGCAAAATCTTATAACTTTTAAGGTAATTTTTATTATCTCGAGGTGCTGGGTAAGGAAAAACTTTTAAGGGTTTAAGGTCTCAGCTATTGTTTGGTCTGCAAAACATGAATGTAGCCTTAATCTTTTGCTTTTTAACCAGAGATTCTAAAGTTAGGAGAGATAGATAAAAAGTTCTTGAATTGTGTCTGACCCACCGTTGGATTCATTGCTTTGGAACACCTTTTGGTTGGTTCTCAGGTCTTTTTTGTAATCTTCATGCGGATTATCTATGGTATTCTAACAATGAAGAGATCAAAGTAAACTGATAAAGCAAAACAGTCATGCCCCCTTTAAAAATTAACCTTTACAAGAAAGGAGATTTGCTTGGCCCTTAAGTTAACGATAACATAGTGCTCATATTTGTTGTGTAGGTTCCTGTACATGGATTCTGAAAAAAAACAGGATCTTACTTGCAATGATTCTTTGTTTTATGACTACGATCTCAAATACATGCCGTCATATTTTTAAGTTTGAAGGTACAACATCAAACAATAACATCAAACAAGCATTAGTTCAGCCCATGCCCAAACATTCTTAAAAACTATAAACGTTACTATACACTTTCCTTGCAAATACAAACATAAAACACACGCAATGAAAATATAAAATAATATAGTTATATATATTTAACATGTAAAGCATATTCCGCGCGTAGCGCGGACCGACCCTAGTGAGGAAGATAAAAAGGTGAAAGTGACAAGAAGAAGGCGACGTCGCAATGCATTAATTCATCGTCTTAGTACTCTGTACTGTTAAAATATTCCATCTTTCTTTTACGTTTTCATTTACATACACTTCAAAGTTTATTACTACTATGTAAAATTTACTTCATCACGCCTTCCCCAAAATGTAACAATAAATTGACTAATTGAAGTTGCGCAGGGGACCAACGTAACGTTCTCATAATATCACTACCTCTGAATCAACATGCTCTTCTTGTATTTTCCACCTAACATCACAAAAGATTTTGGACATTTGCTAAACCATTAAATATCTCTCTACTATTTTCAATTCTTTTTGTAAGCATGCATTGGACATGAACCACAATATTAACACACTCAGGTCACTTATACAAACCACTATAATATGTCGTAGTTGTAAAACATGCGTTATTATCAGGGAAGTTGTCTAAAATACAACATTTATACTACCATCTTTTATGTTTACGTTAATCACTTTTATTTTTATTTTTTAATAGAGAAAAATATACTTATAATTAATTAATTTAAGATTTAGGGTTTAAAATTGAATGGTGCGGTAGAGTTTTGGAATATGATGTTAAATTTTTTAATTAATTTAAAGGTTTTTGGCCTCTTAATGAAAAAATATTTGTGAAATTATTTCTTTAATAAAAAATATGAATATTAATATTAATAATGTGGTAAACATGAAAAATTCTGTTTTTTATCAAATAATGCAAAAAAAGAAAAAAAACTAAAACACCTACCTTGAAAACAAAAACAAGGAAGTACCATTTAGGCTGTGTTTTTCTTTCGGTAAAATGGATAAGATTCCTATTAAGTGGGTTTTCTTTTGGTGAAATGGATAATGTTATTATAAGATAATTTTTTTTAAGAAGACATGTAACCTATTGAGAAATTAGATTATAATTATTTTAAATATCAAGAGAGTAGTTTTCAAGGGAATGAAAATTCTTCTAAAAGAGTAGTACAAATTACTAATTGAATCGATTGTGTTACAATGTTACAAGGACAAAGATTCTTATGGCCTTGTTACAATCAACGTTTTAAATGGGAAATATATATATAACTTGTTGGTTAATTTGGTTACCAATAAATGGATATAGATTGTAAGCTTTTCATCTATGAGATCTTGCAAGATCGGTCGATATACAAGCCTTGTAACTGATATCTAGCGATACTTGGCTTACAAGGTATCCTGATTCTTGGGGATTTGATTGATTAATGTTTTGCCACATTTTCTCGCAATGAAGCTGCTTTGTTTAGTTGTGACAATCTGCGTACTCGTATTCTAGACAGTCTCGAGTGATGAAAAGTAAAAAAAAAAAAATAGGTACCTTTGTGTGAATCCTGTTAACAAGATGTATGAGTGAAAAAACTATGAGTTTGTTAAGTAGGTTCATAATTTTAATTTTGAAATAAATTGAGGTATAAAGATCATGTAGAAACATGTTTTTTGCATTTTTATGCAAATATTCCTAACATAACGAAAACAAAATTCACGTGTCTCTCCAAATTTAATTACGAAGATAATAAAATAACACCTTAATAAAATATTTTTAGATATAATTATATTTTCTTCACCAAGAAAATGTTACAGACTTGAAAATTTAAAACTTAATGGTCAAGAATAAATCCACCATGTTTTTTCCACACTTGAATGGTTGACTTGTGCAATTAAATTTCCATTAACCATTACCTATATATACACGTATTCAGATGATATAATACATTAATAAAATAAAATACAAAAAATCTAGTCAATGGGACCCTGACAACGGTAGCATCACACCTGAAGCCTGAAGATTTGTTTTTGGTAACATCCATTCAGTTACGTCTCTCTAGTTTGGACACCCAAACCAACTACACACTAGGCGGATTTTATTAAAAAAATAATTTATTTCACCCCCTAAACCATAATCAATATTAAATCTTGACTTTCCAACTAATTAATTCATTAATTAGAAAAAGAAGTCATGTACATTCCTCGTTTATTTTCTTACGTTACCCGTTACCATTATGTGTTAATGAGTGTTCAAATCAAACACTGTCGTTACGTAATTAGAGGCTAAAGGTAAGGGTATTATGGAGAATACGTAAAATGGTCAAAACAGGTCAAACCACAAAAGCCAAAGTTGAATAGTACTACTACTTTTACTATACTTAAAAGACCAGAAGTAACCCGTATCTTTGTTCTAAGATCCATGTTTTATGTCTGAATCTCTCTCAAAGTACTGTCCGTAAAAAAGGTTTTCATTTTTTCTTTTCCGAATTTCGGTAAACTAATTTGCTGAGATTAATTAGTGGTAATTAATTAAAATGAAGAGAATAACAGAGACTGATGCAATGGAGAGGGAAACGGACGAAAATCTCGGTGCTGGCAAAAGATTCCATCACAGTCCTTTTTCTTCATTCTTGAACTAAATCATTCATTTTGATCTCTCTCTCTCTCTCTCTTTCTCATTTTTTTTTTCTAGATTTGAAATAAATACTTTCTCGAGAAAACAATCACTTCACTCTTTCTTTCTCTATCACTATCAACGCACCACCTTCTTTGCACCTTCTTACGCACCTCTCCTTCCCTCACCTACTTTTCAACTCTCTCAAATCTTATCTTTCTTTTTTTTTTTAATTTAAATTTGTTTTTTGTGTGTTGGTAACTAGTGAGTGATGGGTTGTACAAGTTCTAAGCTGGACGATCTTCCGGCGGTTGCTCTTTGCCGTGAACGCTGCTCTTTACTAGAAGCGGCGATTCAGCAGCGTTACCTATTAGCGGAATCACACGTGGCGTACACTCAGTCGCTGAAAGGAATAGGTCACTCACTCCATCTCTTCATCAACCACCACCACCGTCTCGTCGGCGGCGGAGATTCTCCAAGACTCAACCTTCCTTCTCAAAGAAAAGGCGACCCTCAAGAACAAGACAAAGGAGTAAATTCACCTAAGAAAGCAAACCTACCTTCTTCTCATCCGGGTTCGGGTCCGGGTACTGACTCGGGTCATCTCGAGTTCGACTCGGACTCCGATGATGAAGATGACCATTTGGATTTGGACCACTCTCCCCAACACCACCACCATCTCGGGAATTTTGAGTCCGGACCTTACATGGAAGTACAACCGGGTTATACCCGGTACCCGAACCCGGAAATGATGGGTCATCTTCCTCTTCCTCCATATATGCACATGAACTACATGAAGAACACATCGATGCCTCCTTCAGTCATCTATGAGCAAAGACCAAATAGTCCTCAAAAAGTCTTCATAGGCGAATCATCATCTTCTTCTACTTACCCTTACAATTCAACTGATGCCTCAGTCTCTAAACAGCCTCCCCCTCCCCCGTCTCCGCCTAGGTCCAACGGGTGGGATTTTTTGAACCCGTTTGATACTTACTATCCTTCTTATTCTCCGAGTCGAGACTCTAGAGAGCTTCGAGAGGAAGAAGGTATACCTGAGCTGGAAGACGACGATGATTCACAGTACGAGGTTGTTAAGGAAGTTCACGGTGGTGATAATCAACCGACTCCTGCTGCTGTTTACAAGGAAGAGTCTCCTCCTTCTCCACCATCTCCGCCGCTGCCTGATGATAAATCAGGTGCTAGTACTAGTGGCGGAGGCGGTGGAGATGCGGCTATGTATCAGACTAGACCGAGTGTGCCGGCGGAGAAGAAAGGAGTTGAGTACGAAGTTCACGTTGTTGAGAAGACCGTTGTTGAAAAGGGTGGGAACGAGGCACGGCGGAGTAATGGCGGTGGCGGAGGAGGAGGAGGCGAGCCACGTGCGGTGCCTGAGGTTGCCAAAGAGATAGAGAATCAGTTCATGAAAGCTGCAGAGTCAGGAAGTGAGATCGCTAAGTTACTTGAAGTAGGGAAGCATCCTTATGGTCGCAAACTTGGTAATAAAACTTTTCAGTTTTGTCCGAATGATCTTGTGATCTTTGACTGATTAAGATAAAGTTTTGAAACTTTCTATTTTTGGAGCAGCTTCTTCAAAATTGTTCCACGGGGTTACTCCTTCTACCTCTGGAGGATCTTCTTCTACTGATGTTTCCGCGCCGCCAAGTTATGAAGACATTGAAGAAGAGCTTGCTTCAAGGTCAAGGAACCTTTCTTCCACATTGCACAAACTCCATCTCTGGGAGAAGAAGCTTTACCACGAAGTGAAGGTAACATTGATCTCTTACAGAACACTGCGATGTGTTTCAGTTCCTTTTGTCTCAAGAAGCTTCTACTCTTTGTGTAGGCTGAGGAAAAACTGCGTGTAGCTCACGAGAAGAAGGTAAGGAAGCTAAAGCGTTTGGATGAAAGAGGTGCTGAAGCTAACAAAGTGGATACAACACGGAAGCTAGTAAGAGACATGAACACAAAGATCCGGATTGCGATTCAGGTCGTGGATAAAATCTCTGTGACGATTAATAAGATTAGAGATGAAGACCTATGGCCGCAACTTAATGCATTGATCCAAGGGTAAAAACCTTGTCTCAACATGTTTATGTTTGCGTTTGGAGATGTTGATTCTGTGTTTGGTTTCTTACCAGGCTTACAAGAATGTGGAAAGCGATGCTAGAGTGTCATCAGAGTCAGTGTCAGGCTATTATGGAAGCTCGAGGGTTAGGGTCTATAAGAGCTAGCAAGAAGCTAGGAGATGAACATCTTGAAGCAACTAGTTTGCTTGGACATGAGCTTATAAACTGGATATTAGGATTCTCTAGCTGGGTTAGTGCACAGAAAGGTTATGTAAGAGAGTTGAACAAATGGCTTATGAAGTGTCTTCTCTATGAACCGGAGGAAACAGCTGATGGTATCGCTCCTTTTTCGCCTGGTAGGCTTGGAGCTCCACCGATCTTTGTGATCTGTAACCAATGGTCTCAAGCTCTGGACAGGATCTCTGAGAAGGAAGTGATTGAGGCAATGCGTAGTTTCACCACAAGCGTGCTTCAGCTTTGGGAGCAAGATCGGTTAGAAACTACGGTGATGGGGCAGGAGAAAATAAGGATCATGGACCGGGAAGAGCAGAGGATACACAGGGAGATTCAAGCACTGGAAAAGAAAATGGTTTTGGTTGCACCTGGTGATGGTGGTGATAGCCTTTTGGTATCTGGGAACGTTGTTTACCAAAGCGATACGAGTAACGATAGTCTACAAGGTAGTTTGCAGCGGATTTTTGAAGCTATGGAGAGGTTCACTGATGAGTGTATGAGAGCTTATGATGATCTCTTGGTGCGTGCTGAAGAAGAAACTGCTCCGAGAGAAGTTGAGGAAAGTGAGGAGTGATAAGCAAAACTTGAGGAAGATCTTTGATGAATGCCATGATCTTCAGAGACTCATGCAAGAAGAGTCCCCCATGAGGATGAGGATGAGGATGATGATGATGATGATGATCTAAAGGGGCAGAAACCTTGTAAAGAGACGGCCATCTTTGGTTAAGAGATGCGGTTTAGTGCAAATTGGCTTTAAACCGGATGGTTAACATAAACCACCATTTATGACGCAGGTTGCATATATTAGTTGAGTTCTAATAATTTTTATATTCAGGCAGTGTACATTAGACGTTTAGGACTAAACATTTGATGATTCTCAGCAATTATTTTTGGTAGAATCCGAGGGTATCTCAGGCACGTCTTCTTTTGATCTCGTTATTGTGTTTTGAAACTATTTGCAGAAACTAGATTACCTTAAGTGGCATTAAGCTTCTCACTAAACCAAGTTATCCGAACTAATATTTAACATGTGACCTTTTAGTTTTTTCTCGTTGTATGAAAAGTTTTTGTTTAATGATATGCAAATTATGCATTCCTAGAAAATTTACTAGGCATAAGAATGAAGACATGATCATTGTATGAGAAGTATTTTTTTTTTGATCAAACATTGTATGAGAAACTACAATAATAATAAAACCCACCAAATGGTCCATCCTTTTTTCAGTTAGTTCCTGCGCCAATAGTTAACGACTTTATGTTGCCGTGCCAAACATGATTAGCGTGAACTTGACGTCTCGTGTGTCAATCTTTTTGTTCTGTTTGTTTGTTTGCAAAATAATATATTGAAATAAAATTATATAACATGCAGAGAATAAGTTGCCATAATCATTGTTGTTATCCAACCATAGGTTAATGTTGTGTATGTAATATATATACTTTAGAGAGATAGTGCTTGAGCATCTAATAATCCATTACATTGGAGAATCTTTGGATCACATTTCATTCTCTGCCTTTTCTACACAAAGAGACAGCTCTTGTGTCCTCGAAAGCCTGAAGCTCTCTTTCCTTCTCCAAAGCTAATAATAGGAAACAAACATTGCAAAAAACTTTTCATTTGCATACATCCACATTGAGAATATACAAACTATTTTTCTCGCTGTTGATCCATTATTTTTACCATGAGTTTTAGTCTGGCGGCCTTTATCAAAATCACCATATAACCATATCCAATTCAAATGTGGTAATCTGCAATATGCGGTTCAAATGTTAACAAATCACAATTTAAACAAGTTTTGAACACTTAGCCAGATTAGTTTATGTGGTTTCCAAATAGATGGTAACACATTCAGAGAGGAGAATTTTATTGTTTTTGACTTTTGAAATATTTCTGTTTCAAGAGTTAACTACTTAAAATGTTTGGTTATTTTCAAAATATTCCAGTCTGTTCAAATCCCTTTAAAGAAAATTAATATTCAGATTACAATAATTAGAACCTATCTCAATAATCCAGAAATATCACACCGTTGTATAGAATCTTAGCATAGTCAAATGAAATACTAAAATTAAAATTCAAAAAAAAAATTAGAAGTTAATTTGATAAGGTTCCAAATTATTTTAAAAATAAAAAATTTACTAATATCTTTTACTAAAATTTGGTATGGCCTTAATAATTTCAAGACTGACTCTGCTCATAAATTAACTAGATGAAAAACTTATGTAAAAGGAAGAGACATAGAAAAAGAAAGTAGGAATGGTTGATGATAAGTCACTCCAATCACAAAACACATTGAGCTGGCGATAATGATATTTTTCCAAAATCTTATTTGGTACCACAAAGTGTATATCATTATCAATGAACATAGGAATCAATTAATTGTAATATAGTATATACAGAAAAGAAGTTGACTTCTTCTGTTTTTTTTGGCTTTTCAATTCTCAAATCCACTGGTTGATTAAACATTTAAAATTTATAAACCCTACCAAGTAAATAAATTCACACTTCAGAGTTGACCTTACAAAATCTAATTCTTTTACTGATGAATGATGATATATTAAACTTATAATTAGGCAGTCTTTTCAAACTTTTCATTTATTTTGCAGTGGTACCATATTGACAAGTAGGAGACAACGTCTCAGAAACTTACCTCAGGAGTCAAAAAAGACAAAACCAAATTTATTTTATTTCCATTAATATCTTCTCTTTCTCTCTCTATTACAAGAAGCGGAAAGAAAAACACTTTCCGACTCGTGAGAAAAAGATTGGAACTTTCATCTCATGGGTTGTTGTCAATCCTTGTGTCCGGATGAAAACCCACTTCGGAAAGATGGAGCTCAGCCGCCGCTACAACCGTATCAAACCCATCACGGCGGCGCTACGACGGCTGATGTGCACGATAACGGCGGTGTAGTTGGAGGAGGAGGAGGAGGAGGGATCCCGTCTTTCTCTGAGTTCTCTTACTCCGACCTCAAAGCAGCGACAAACAACTTCAGCTCAGACAACATCGTATCAGAAAGCGGCGAGAAAGCCCCAAATCTTGTCTACAAAGGCCGGCTTCAGAACCGTCGTTGGATCGCCGTCAAGAAGTTTACTAAGATGGCTTGGCCTCACCCTAAACAATTTGCGGTAAAAAAACAGTTCAATGGATCAATTCCTAAAAAAAAATCACCAATTGTGTTTTTTTGTTTTGTTAATGGAATCTTGCAATGTTTTCAGGAAGAAGCATGGGGTGTGGGGAAGCTAAGACATAATCGGTTGGCGAATTTGATTGGTTATTGCTGTGATGGAGATGAGAGGCTTCTTGTTGCTGAGTTCATGCCTAACGATACTCTCGCTAAGCATTTGTTCCATTGTATGTTTCTTGATACACACACACTCTCTCTCTCTCTCTGTTTCCTGTTAGAATTATGAGTTCAGGGTCTTGCAAAGAGTTTGCATTGATGGTTTATGTTATAGGATTGTACTTTAGGTGATTAGAGTGTGTTTAGTTTGTTTCTTATCATGTGGTGTTTTTCTTGGTGATATTCACAGGGGAGAATCAGACTATTGAATGGGCTATGAGGTTGAGAGTAGGATATTACATAGCTGAAGCTTTGGATTATTGTAGTAGTGAGGGTCGTCCATTGTACCATGATTTAAATGCTTACAGAGTTCTCTTTGATGAGGTATCATTCTCTTTCTCTAGATTTATTCCATGCTTATCAGATTTTTACTGCGTGCTGGCGCTTTAACAAGTTTTTGAATGAATATTGTAGGATGGTGATCCTCGTCTCTCGTGTTTTGGCTTGATGAAGAACAGCCGGGATGGTAAAAGTTATAGCACAAATCTAGCATATACACCACCTGAATATCTAAGAAATGGTATATCAATCTGTGTGTCTTCTTAAGATTATCGCAGTATGCAAATGTTTAGGTATATCTATATAGAAGTTTTAGTGTGGTCAACTGTTTATGTGTTGTAGGAAGAGTGACACCTGAAAGTGTTACTTACAGCTTTGGAACTGTGCTTCTAGATTTGCTTAGCGGCAAACACATCCCTCCAAGCCATGTAAGTTCTTTATCTATCATCTGTTTGGGTAATAATTTTCCTTTGGTCATAATGATGATGCTCCTTCACTGTCTCTCTTAGCTATAGATATGTGTTGCACACTTGTTCTTTAACCGGATAGATAAAGCTCTCTCATTTAGGTTATGCTTCTTGAAGACAATTCATGTCATATACAAGTGGATAAGTTGTGTGATATTAATTTAGTTATGTCTCCTCCTTCTTCTAGGCTCTGGATATGATACGTGGCAAGAATATTATCCAATTGATGGATTCACACCTTGAGGGAAAGTTCTCAACAGAAGAAGCTACAGTAGTTGTCGAACTCGCCTCTCAGTGTTTGCAATATGAACCTCGAGAGAGACCTAACACAAAAGATCTCGTCGCCACACTTGCACCCTTACAAACTAAATCAGACGTAAGCGTGATCAAGTTCTTGATTTTGTCTTGTCAAGTGTTGAAACATTTTGATTATAGGTTCCTTCTTATGTTATGCTTGGAATGAAGAAACAAGAAGAAGCACCTTCAACACCACAAAGGCCACTTTCACCATTAGGTGAAGCTTGCTCGAGAATGGATCTCACAGCTATTCATCAGATCTTGGTCATGACTCACTACAGAGACGACGAAGGGACCAACGAGGTACGTAAATGATCGTTTAGGTTTCAGATAAAACATCACGTGTAAAAGAAGCTAACTATTTATCTATGGTTTTCAGTTATCTTTCCAAGAGTGGACACAACAAATGAAAGATATGCTTGACGCACGGAAACGTGGTGATCAAGCTTTCCGTGAGAAAGATTTCAGAACCGCCATAGACTGTTACTCACAGGTTTGATCATGTTTTGTTAATTTATATATTGTTAGAACTCATTTGGTTTACATGCATTTGCTTTTGTACAGTTTATTGATGTTGGAACAATGGTGTCACCAACTGTGTTTGGTCGGAGGAGTCTATGTTTCTTACTATGTGATCAACCAGATGCAGCACTACGTGACGCGATGCAAGCGCAATGCGTGTATCCTGACTGGCCAACGGCTTTCTACATGCAGTCTGTGGCATTAGCGAAGCTGAACATGAACACTGACGCAGCTGATATGTTGAACGAAGCAGCTCAGCTCGAAGAGAAGAGACAACGAGGAGGCGGCAAAGGATCTTGATACAAGATATGTTTACATCTTCTTGTAAAGTTTGTTGAGCTTCAAGAGATTATTTCCTGTCGTTATGATTGTTGACTGGGGATGTAATGTAACCATAGAGGGAGAAGAAAATGTTAATGTTTGTTTGTAATGATATACATCTTATAAGAGTGTTTGATCAGAATCCAAAGTAGACGAGCTTGCTGGATGTTTCTTTGTCCAAACTCTCGAAACATTGATATATGGTTGAGACAACAAGCAAGATTACGGTCCCTGAGCCAATAGCTCCTATGAGATCAACAAGAACAGTGAGTGCACCAATGCACATTCCTCCATAAAGCAGCTGATGTTGCGATGTAGCTGTTTAGTTTCTTCTCCGAGTTAGACTCTATGTGTCCCAGCATCACATTTTGCTGTTCCTTGAGCTGCTTAGCGACGTCTTTAGCAGAAGATCCCGAGACATGAGGAATCTTGAGGTCTGTTTGTTAACTTGACAACATGTTATGAAATGTCTTTCTAGTGCCTCAAGAACTAATAATAATTCATGAAGATATGATTCAGATTTAGTCACATGGATTATCATATAAAAATAGTGTTAATGCGCATATGACTCTACATGTTATTGGTTTAGGTAAATGCAAAACCAGCAAGGCTTGTCTCATTGAAGCCTATGCTATCAGCGCAACTCCTGGAGGCATTCATGTGCACCATCTTAATTAGCTTATAAACTTCGTTGGCTACTGCAGGTTTTGTCTGCCTCTTACATTGCAACTTTTGATTTTCCACATGTTTTAAAGGCTTCTTATGATAATGACATGAATGGTTTTGAGAGCGCATATCTATCCTTGAATGGTGCTGAATTTTCCTTTAAACAAGGCCAATAACAGGCAGCGTCTCTCGTGCACATTCAATTATTTCTAATATGATTATTTAACAGAGTAAGACAGAGAATTAGAGAGTTAATATAAATAAACACAGAAAATTATAAAATAATTAAATTCAGAATTTAAAAGTATGGATGCATGATGAAGTATGAGCAAAAGATCCGCATTTGTTGATTCAAAGCATGTGAAGACGAAAATAAATGAGATTAGAGTAAGATTTAATTCATAATCAACATGGTTTCAGAAAAGGTTTAAGTATTGAAGAACATGTGGAAGTACAGAGATGGCATATGATATGGTATTGGAGTTTCCTATTTTTGTTAAAGATGGTGTGTTCTTATGTGGAGGAATTTAAGAAGGAAAGATAGAACTTAATCATATGAAAAATTCTTGTATTAGTTTTGAGTTAGTTAACATTTACATCTCCTATGTGTACAAAACATTGTTGGCACAATGACCTATATTATATGTTAAGAACTGAGACTCTATATTTGATTATTGATTTAGAGAGTGAATCTATTCCATCTTCAAGATCTTGAATGCATGAATCTAAGTTCTGCACATCTTCAATCTTCAAGGACTTCTCTGATTGTAACTCCAAGTCCACTCTTGTGAATTCATTGGCTTCAGCTTCACATGCAGTTTTGTTCTGGCTCATCATCTTTGAGACCAGTGACCATTTACCACAAGCCTTTGATCCAGACATGAAGTTAAACATAGATTCAAACAAAGCAACTGTTACAGCTTCTGCTTCTCCAAATACAGCCAAAGACTCTTTGTTTTTGTTCTGGCCGGTTTTCAAACTCTTGAGTACTTTTTGGAATGATTTCTTGAGAAACTTTCTTGAAGCCAAGTATTTCTTGATCTCAGCTGATAGATCTCCACGCTTCCTTCTTAAAATAGAATGGATCTCCTTGAGACTCTCTTTCATTTGTGATAAACCGTCTTTGGAAACGTTGCATAAATCCAAGATCTTGATAGACCCATCAAGAATCATCTCAACTTGTTCTTGAGATAAAGTTTGTTGCGTGATGGACAAGCGAAGCATCTTATCAAGAGAGTCATGTAAATCTTGAAGGTTGCTAAGTCTTTGGCAGATAGAAGAGCTTGAAGCTGTCTCTGAAGATCTCAACCGGTTCAATTGCTCATCGACATGAGCGGCTTGAGGGTGTTGCCTTGAAGGGAAGCTGTTAGAACGAACATGGAAAGAAAGTGCCATTTTTTCTGGTTTTAGCTTTGCTTAGATTCAGAGAAGGTTAAGAGAGCTGAAAAGATGTTTGTTATGTCTTCATTGGCTCTCTGGTGATTACATATATATAGACTCGTTTAGAGAAGGGGACATTTGGAATCTTAATTAAAGTTGGTTCAACGATGTTTCTGCAATGTCTCCCTCCAGCTCATAAAAGCATATGATATTAAACGTACCACTCGTGGATACATGCATGCGCACAATTTAAACTTAATATTTTTGGATATTGTTTCAGATATTGTCTGCCTCCTACACTGCAATTTTTTGTTTCTTTAGGTTTGTATTAAGCCCTAGTGGCAATGACATGAGCTGGAAGTACAGAGTGGTTTTGATTGCGAATATTTGCATGAATGCTGCTGTTACCATCACTTCCTTGCACATTCATTTATTATTTTTCAATCGATATAAGTATTATTTTAGACATAACAAATTTATGTTAATATTAAAATATGAATCTTATCAAATTGGCATATGCAGCGTTGCTTGGAGAAAGGGACAATGAATAGGCCTTCCTCAAGGTATATCCGAGTATCAACTTATAATAAAGGAGCTTTAAATGATTTTTAATTGTAGTACAAGAGTTGCATAGTACTTAACACTATAGAATTAAATAATACAATCAAGAAGATTCGAGACTTTCCAGTTTCTTGGGGTGAAAGTAACAACTAACAAGTCTTATGGTCTGATCAATGATAAAGTACCACTTGTTTCTTGAAGATTATTTGATGAGTAAAAGATTCAAGCAAAAAATATGAATAAAGATAGATAAGAGAAGCAAAGGTTATAGCAAAAAGTTTATGTTTTTCTGTTCTCATTTATAGGTATATTAACATTTTAATTTCTGTACAAAATTTTATAGCCGATATGACCTATAAGATGTTAAGAAGTGAGACTCTGTATTTAATCAATGACTTTGAGAGTGACTCAATTCCATCTTCAAGATCTTGAATGCACGACTCTAGGATTTGCACATCTTCCATCTCCAATGACTTCTCGGATTGAAACACATAATCCACTATTGTGAATTCATTTTCTTCAGCTTCACATGTAGCTTTGTTCTGGCTCATCAGCTTTGAGACCAATGACCATTTTCCACAAGCCTTAGATCCGGACATGAAGCTAAACATAGATACAAACAGAGAAACTGTCACCGCTTCTGCTTCTCCAAACACAACCAAAGATTTATTGTTGCTCTCTTTGTTTTGGCTCACTTTCAGATTCTTGAGTACTTTTTGGAATGACTTCTTCAAGAACTTTCTTGTGGCTAAGTATTTCTTGACCTCTGCTGATAAATCTCCACGCTTTCTTCGTAGAATAGATTGGATCTCCTTAAGACCTTCTTTCATCTGCGACAACGCGTCCTTGGTTACATTGCACAAATCCAAGATCTTGAGGGATCCATTAAGAAGCTTCTCAATCTGATCTTGAGATAAAGCCTTGTTGGTGATGGATAGACGAATCATCTTCTCAAGAGAATCATGTAAATCTTGAAGGTTGCTTAGTCTTTGGTAGATAGAAGAGCTGGAAGATGAAGAGGCTGCCTCGTAAGATCTCAGTTGAGTCAATTGCTCATCGACATAAGCAGCTTGTGGGTGTTGCATAGAGGGAACACTGTTAGAACGTGCATGGAAAGAAATAGACATTTTTTTTCTATGGCTTGAGATGAAGAAACTACTTAGATGGTTGTTCTGTTTTCATTGGCTCTCTGGTCAATACATATATACAACAGTAAAGAAAAGAGACATGAGGAATCTTTAGGTAGTTCAAACATCCAACCATCCACCCTAATACATCATCCATTGTGCATAAGAAAAATATATGATTCAGATTTGATCACATGAAATGATTTTATACAATATTGTAATGCAAAGCCAGCAGGGCTTGTCTCCTTGAGGCATATGATATAAGCACCACTCGCGGATAATCTTAATCTTTTTGAAGGTTTCTTCAAATCTTGTCT